>JAIGNY010001912.1:1997500-2127500 GCA_020152595.1 Chiridota heheva
CTGACCTTTAAATAATTCTCATTCATGGGAAGCATAAGGAATCCTTGAGGAACTCTATTCAAACCCATCCAATCTCTAAGAATAGGTTCTTACAATTCCATTAATTCCTTTGGTCATAACTTTTAAAAATAAGAAAAAAAAAGTTACTTCTCATAACAAATGAAAGCTTAGATCATTCTCTTTTTTTCTAGTGTGTTTCGTTTATTTATTCCACTTAATTCTCCTCAGTAATTTGATGTCCGAAGAAAAGAAGACTTTTCATGGTTGGCTTGCACTAGGCATTGGCCATCTGAATGCCATTGGTTCTTTTTTTCCTGCCCAATCAAAGAGGATATACAATAGTTTGGGACAATATGCCGATTTTTGTGACTTGTTGTGAACCTGCCATTGACTTGGCGTTCACTGAGCTTACACACAAATTCGAGGAGTCTTTATCACCAGTCAAGTCAGCATTAACCACACAAATTTTTGTCTTTAATGCATGCTGAACAATAGCAAAGGTTTTGATGGGAAGAATCAAAGAAGCTCAACACTTTACACAAGATGCAAGATCCCCCTACCCTCATAATCATAACCTTGTCAGTTACCACTTGTATAATGATTTTGAAGCAATTTCTGTTTTTGCAAAGCATAATCCAACAGAGTGGTGTCATTAAAATAAGTTAATTGCACCAGTTACCAAAACAACTGGAAACAACTGGAAACTAAACGATTTTTAACACTGTTCATAAAGTAATTATGAATAATCATGGGGCAAACAAAACATACTTGTCAAGTAAGAATGTTGCAGATTTCAGGTGGGATGGTTGTTGCTAAACAAGGTCATCAAAGATTACCCTCCTACTATACAAAAGAGGGGTAACCATAGGTTCCATGTTTGATATCTCCATATATTTTAATTGGAGGGTCATTAAAGGCATTGACCCTCAGCTACACCCTTGGAGTAAAGTAAGTTGCTTTTAAAATTACTCATTAGCCACATTGCACCAAGTAAAACTAATGAATAAAGAAAAATCTAAAATCTATCTTCCTTTTAAAAATGTGAATTCAACTTTTAGCTGTACGAATACAAGTATATTTCTTTAATCACTTTCACTGCATAAAAAACAAAAAACAACAGGAAATACTTCATTATTTTTCAATGACCTGGCTTGATGTAGAGTTCAAGTCAGTTGTTATTTGGGTTTCAATTGCTGTACAAGACAGCTAGGCTGCAGGTCGCCTTTACAAATGATGATTTAGTAGCGTTGAGCTGTTTGAAAATCATATTTACACTTCAACACAACTTGTGCACAAAAATCTACCTGCAAGTAATAAAAGGATCATAAACTGATAAAATTATGAAAAAACAAAACAAATATTATGGACTCATGGTTCCAAATATCTTTGATTTCCCATGAATTTAGATGGAATCAAAAAAATAAAAAATCCTGAATAATGTTGCAAATGGTTCTATCTTTCCACACAATTAAATGTTTAATGCAATTTTACTATGATATAACATAAACAATGAAATATTTTATTATGAAATATTTTACTATGATATTAAATATTGAATCAAGACACTTAAAATCCTTTTTTAGACTCAAATGTTGTTTGCCTATATCATGTGATGACAAGCAAAATTCCATAGTTATTTATTTTCAGTTTTCATGATGAGTGAAGAAGTAAACTTATCATTATATCTCCTCAGTTCATTGTGGAATTACTGTACTTTTTTTTAAAGCTTACCCATGGGTCATTAAACTGACATCTTCAAAGAAGTTTAACGTTTCCTTTCAATATAACAAACACAAGCACTTTTTGACAGCATTATATAAGTACATAAGTACTGCATGATCTGGGGTAACTCTAAATGACCTTAAATGTTGAGAGCTGGTAAATCTCTTACCCACCCAACCACAAACCACATCTCTTTTCTTCAATTTATTGTATATAACTGTAGCTAACAATACTTTCACCATAATGAAAAAATCACCCCTAATCTTGTAAAATCCATAGAAAAGAATTTGTTCAATTACCCAAGACTTCCTATTGAAGACAGAAAAGTACATGCCTAGTTCTAAAAGTATTTATCTAGCCTATCTAATCACAAATAGCATTTACTTTTGTACTTTGTATACGTGGAATACCATTATGTCATTTTACCTGAGGCAGAATTTCAAGAATGAAAGTACGTAATGTCACATCTTTTCCAGGATTTTCTATTAGACAGTTGATATGATTTACACAGTACTTATATGGGTCTGCAACCAATGAGTTCACAACTGGTTATTAAAGGCCGTGGCCATCTTGATATAATGTCCAACACTGGATGCTTTCGGGACGTTAAACCTTGCTATGCTGTGCTATACTACATTTTCAGATGGAGATCTACAAGAGAGCATAATGTATTTTAGCTAGTTTAAAGCTACCAACATGTACCTTTTATCAGTGTTTGTTGTATGATGTAATCAGATGAAGCTAGAAAAAGATTATCTCAATCTTTAATGAATTACTCAGAGATGAAAAATATCATAAAAGAAAGAAGTGCTCTATGGCATCAAGCTTACAACGCTAAACTCAGAGCACAATTGTTTAAAGTAATAAGTTTAAATAATGTCACACTATTACTGTGTGAAACATGCTACAAAAAAAATCTTCAAAAGAAAAGTGCAATAAATACAGAGTGAATAAAATGCAAAGATAATGTATACATCCCTAAGGCTCACAAAGAGACGAATCTATCACATTAGAAATAACATAAATCAGTGACAAAGATGAATTGTATGAACCAAGCAATTAAGCTTTACCTTTCTTTACCTCTTCTAGAAACAATTTAATTTTTGCTAAGTGATTTATCAAAGAATTGAGCCCATCTAGGCTAGTAACAGCGGGGAATATAAATTTAAAAGAACATTATTTGTACAAATGATTGGGAGTATGCTGAATATCCATCTTGAGACTTCTGTGAAAGTGTGTTCCTAACAGTTTTAATTCAACTTCATTGGATCGTTTCTATCTAATTATGATTTTACCCTAACACAAGGTTCAAATTACGAAATAAATTTTGACGAAACCACCTTTGGCGTTAAAGTAATGAACTTCTTTGAAATCACCTTTCAAAAAGTATTTACCGTTTTAAAATTTGATTTTCTAGCTGGCCAGTTCTCAATTTCTTTCCAGTTAAAACATCATTCTATCAGCAATGGTAAATGTAATTTGGAGGGGAAATCATCTGAATCACTGCATGGGTTAGTTAGCTATGATGGAATTTTTTTTTTTTTCTCTTCAAATTTCAGTGAATTTGTGATTGTTCTAGTTCCTTATATGATGATTGAGTAAGTGGAAAATGATATTGAATTTAATGCCTGAAATACTTTCATGATCTGGATTTGTCAGCATAATAAACTTTAAAATATAGTAAGGTCAAGCAAGTTTATTTAATTTTTTGGTTCTGGTTATGTATCATGACTCAGTAATATCATGGCTAATTCAGGGATTACACACAAAATTGTTGTCGCTTTGATCAATGGAATTATAAAAAAAAAATCATTTGCCCACATATGATAATAATAACATATCTGCTGGAGTGTACTAAAGAAAAAAAGAATCAACTTCTTTTAGAAGGGTCCATCAGTATTGAAAATTAATAAAAGCACTTTCTTGAAAGAAATCATACTTCTGAAGCCAATATCTTTCTATATCAAAGCTACAGTACTAGTGAAAGTGACAAAATTGTCAACTTTATGTGTGGATGGGATATCTTATTACAAAATATGATATAATATATCACGTTTATGCAGAATTAAGCTTAATTAATGGTTCAAGCCCTATGCCACTAGCAATTTGTCACTGACTGACAATGTAAATCCAATGAGTTTGTCAGAAGCCTGCATGGTTGTAAGCTCTCATTGTGACAGAAAACAACTGCAATACTGTGGCCATGTTTCAAGAAGATCTCAATTGAAGGAATACACCTGTAAATTTTCTTTTTCATACATCTGGTAGAACTTTGATATTAAGAACAATTTGGTATAAAAATGATATTGATATCTTATTTAACTTAGTAGCAATTGCATTTCAAAGATTGTAAGAGTGTGTTAAAAAGTGACCTCTCAATGTACAGTGTGATGTCATAAAGGCAAACCCAAGACACATTTTGTGCATTTCTTTGAAATCTAATTGCCTTTTCCTAGATTACTGGAAGGATATTTTGTTGAGATGCTTATAACATGTACATGTAATAAGAATGATCTTTGCCCATTTGCTTATAAGAACCTTACACTCTCAAGTAAAACAAAAACATTTTTGTTTTTGTTTTATAGAAATATATAAGAATTGTCTTGGGTCAGCCTTTAAAACATCACATTTTACACTGAAAGGTCACATTTCAACATATTTGTGCAATCTTTTAAATGCAATAACTTCTAAATAGAAAAAAGGTATCAACATGATTTTGACACCAAATTGTTTCTTTATAGCCCTCTATCATATATATGAAAATTAAAGATTCACAAGAATATTACGTTAAGGAGATAATCTCGGAAAGATTTGATCTTGTCCAGGCAGCTGTAAACAAGGGAGACAAAAACTCTCTTGGACTGATGGTGTTATAGAGTTGATGGTCATGACCCTGAGTGCGGCCTACCAATCATTTGTGGATGGTGAGGTTGGAACTCTTATCATTAAAAGCGTCAGTCAGCCATGAATTTGCATCTCATAAACATCACAAACTTATGAGAAGTTATTACAATGACTTCATATATATAATTCTTTCAAAGGAAATGACAACTTCCTTAGGAGAATTAACTATCATGATCAAGTTTTGCCCTATTAAACTATTAGTTACTGTTTGTTATATACACACAATGCAATATTTGACTGTAAGAGAAAACATACAGTATTATCAGGGATTGCTATTGCAAGAAATTTCATAATGTAAACAAAGGCCGAGGTGATAAACTTTATCCACATTTCATGTTAAAATACATAATCAAAAGCAATAAATCAACTTAGTCTAGCTGATACACAAGAGACTTCACCTTCTAAATATAGTAAATCAAAAATTTGTCATATACTGTGAGAAGTTCATAACTAGGCAGAATAACAAAAATTGAATAGTGTGACATTTATGCTCATGTTCATCTGCAGTAGATATTTATGCAGCTTTGATGCTAAAATGAAAAATTGTTATTCAAATACACCAAAAGATGCCTTCATCTGCTAGCAAACTTAGGAGTTCCACCCAGTATAATTACAGAAAAACATGTAAGAAACAAAAGGGTGGGATAAAAAGTAGAAGTGCAGCTAAGAGAGGCAATTGCCAACCCCTCCCCCCCCCCCTCTCCCCCATGAGTACAATTTTTTAATAACCTAATGAAAGCATCAGTCTTAGACTTCAGTTGTACTAGCCATCTTGGGACAAAGGATCACAAAATTTGAAGAAACCAGTTTTTTAAATTAGGTCAATTTCCCTCAAAATATCCAAGTTTATCTTCAAAATCTTTACAAAATTTTGCCTAATATATCTAACATTTTCTTCAAAAGTTCTTAGTTGTTTGCTTACAAAAACTATATTTTGATTATCTGCATTTTTCCTCAAAATTTCTGATTAGTATTTGCTAAAAATATCTGACATTTTCCTCAAAATATCATTCCTAAGTTGTTGCTGATTTAGATTTCCTAACTATAAATATCTGACTGTTTGACTCAAAATTTCCCACATTTTTCCTAAAAATATTAAACTTTTCCCATAAAATTTCCAAAACAAATTAGTAACAAAAGGGGGTGGGGGTAGCTTGGATTCTGAAATTTTATGGTTTTGCCTCTCCTGCCAAAAGGACTATCTATGCCACATAAAGGAATGCCTTTAATATTTAACAGATGTGCAGTGGTTCAGTAGCTACCAAGTCATGCTCATATTCGAAAGGTACTGGGTTCGATTCCAGTCGTGAACACTGCATTGTGTCCTTGAGCAAAACAATTTACTCTACTTGCTCCAGTCCACTCAGCCGTAAAATGAGTACCAGCACTGCTGGGGAGTTAATCTGTGATGGACTGGCAGGGGGAGTAATGTACTCTCATCCACTTGCACCATTGAAACTGGGGATAAGCACCAGCTCTATGACGCTAGTGGCTTGGATGGATTTAGTTAGCTTTAATATCTAACAAACATATATCATACAAACACTGGGTTTAACAACTACATCAAACTTATCTGTGTGATTAAAATCTAAAAAAATCTAAATCTAATCTTTACTCTTTACTACTTAATTGAACATTCTCTCCTGTAAATATTACATCAAGCTATCAATAACAATATGCTTTCGCATGAATGCTAAATGTACTGGCCCCTAGATGTGAACAGCTGTAACTGCCAACATGAAATTAATCAAATTTCAAGTCATACAAGAAAAACATATTAGCCACTATCCCAATTAGCTTCAATTTACTACATACTCTCATGAGCAACTGAATAAAATAATGAACAAGAACTGTCGGAAAGAGTCCAAAGGACAGGATGCTCAACTATTTAAAGCTAGTATAGAGATTGGGCTTATAGGGAAGTATGTACAGAAATAGGGTAGATGGGGTATGATATCAAATTACTTGAGCTTTGAAAGATGCACTTACCTTTAATTTACTTTGCTAATTTTCACAATATTTTACTTCAAGCTTCAAAATATCTTTGAGTTTTCCCAAATATTTTAAGACAAACAAAACCTCAAGGTTACCTCATTTATTAACTCAGAAAACATGTAAAAGCTAGCAGTCTTAATAACAACAACACCTCTTTTAGTTCTATCAATTGAATAACAAATAAAGCAGAGGCCCTGACTTGCTAATGTCAATGAAAAAACTTCATTAAGCTCCCTTTCCAATCAGTACCCTTCCAAGTTCTACACATTCCCAGAACTACATCCTGGATTTTACTTCTAATTAAAGAAAATATGTGTGTCAAACAAAGTCAAGCGGCATGAAAAATGTACAATAACATCAAAGCAAAATTATGTGAAACAATATTGCTTTACGTATGATAAACTAGACATTGGAAATGATGCAAATCCTCTCACCGCTATTAATGCAAATTCCACACTGTCCCACATTCCATCCCAACCTGTTCCAAATGTCATCCCACACCTATAATCTATGCAATCACACCTGAAAACCAGATACTGTATGTCATTCCACCACTTGCATGACCACATGCCATCACGACTGAAATCCAGATGACACCCCACCACATGCCATTCTGCCCTGTCCCATTTGTCGACCCACCCTATTACACATGCCAATGCACCCTGTTCCACATGCCAACCCATCCTGTTCCACATGCCAACCCACCCTCTTCCACATGCCTGCCCACCCTGTTCTACATGCCAATCCACTCTGCCTAACATGCCAATGCAGCCTGATCAACATCCCACCCCACCCTGTCCTACATACAATTCCACCCTATCCCACCCTCATCCTAGTTCCTTCAGCTACTTTATGATCATGTTATCTGCTACCCCTAATTCAACATTTTTAGAAGGGAGGAAACTTTTATTTGCTTCTTTATTCATGGCAAGACAAATATTTTGATTGCTATTCATGTCAGGAATGTCAATATCATAACAAAACTAGAAATGTGAAGTTAGTAATTTATAAGCCATATATTTTTGATCTTAGGTCAAACATTTTGCAGCAAAGTCTATTGTTATGCAAATAACTTAATTGATATGAACACTATACGTCACCATTAAATGTGAACAATACTCTTCACATATATTGTATGATCATTTGTTTAAGCAAAATCATCATACCCACTTTAATTCAAGAGATACCACATATACAAATTGTTCCATTGCTATGCAAATAAGTTAATTAGTATGCACACACAACCCCCCCCCCCCAATCATTCTCAACTAAACAGTCAATGCCCTCTACCACTGAACCAAATACCAAGTTATTATATCAGATTAAATATTTTGTATGCAAGTCTATTGTTATGCAAATAACCTACTTAATATGCACACTACACCTCACCATTGAGTGTAGACAATGCTCCTCATATGTGATCATTTGTGTTAACAAAACCCCCACACCCACTTTAATTTAAGAGATATCATAAATCCAAATATTTTCATTGTTATGCAAAGAAGCAAATTAATATGCACACACAACCCCTATTCATATTCAACTGAACAGTACCAATGCCATCTACCACTGTGTCAAGTAACAATTTATTATATCAAGTTAAATATTTTCTCTGAAAGTCTAATTGTTATGCAAATAACCTAATTAATATGCACATTACACCTCACCATTAAGTGTAGACAATGCTTTTCACATATGATCATTTGTGTAAACAAAATCACCACTCCTGCTTAAATTGTTATGCAAATAAGCTAAATAGAATGCACACACAACCCCCCTCCTTCCCCCAAATCATGCTATTTGAACAGTACCCATGTCCTGTACCCCTATGCCAAGTTACATGAATGTACCCCATTCATAACTTATGAAAACTTTAACCAGACACATATTTCCATTGTTATGCAAATAAGCTGATTAGTATGCACACACAACCCTTGATTCAAGCTCATTTGAACATTACCCATGTCCTCTACCCCTATGCCAATTTACATGAATGTACACCATTCATAACTTAAGTTATGAAAATTTTAACCAAAAACTTCAACCGGACAAACATTTTCATTGTTATGCAAATAAGCTAATAAGGAATTTCCATTGTTATGCAAATAAGCTAATAAGTATGCACACCTCCCCCCACCCCCAATATGCTCATTTGAACAGTACCCTTGTCGTCTACCTCTATGCCAAGTTACATGAATGTACACCATTCATAACTTATAAAAACTTAAACCAAAACCTCTAACCCAAAACTTGATAAAAACTGTAACATCGATGCCGATGCCAACGCTGGGGATAGTATAAAAGCTCAACTATTCTTTGGATGGTTGAGCTAAAAATGAAATTGAAACAAAAACAATAAATGAGGAAGATGGTCTGTTTAATAATAGATTGTGTATATCTGACACTATGGCATAATAGGGTACACTGACATCATTACCCAGCATTTATTTTGAGTCTTGGCAGGAAGCAAGAGAAAAAAGATGACAAGCAAAATTTCTCAAAATGAATCTGAATAGTATAAATTAAAGCTTTCATGAAAATTCTCCTGAACCCAATTGTCTATTTTGTACACATGCTTAATCAAAAGGCAGAAAGAAAAAAAGAAAAGTATGACTGGATTATGATATTTTGATTGACTGAACTCTTACAACACATAACTTCTGGCTCTTAAAAATGTCTTCAGTAGTACTTCTTCCAAATATCACATATGAACTTAAGTCTAATTCTTAATGCTGCAATGGGGCTTTTGCTCATTAAAAATGGGACTGGATTGAATCTTGATTACTGCAAATCCACTGACAAATGGCTTGCTAAAGACATGAAAGTTTTGGGGGACTTATAGAGAAATGAGAGCACTAAATGATTTGTGGAAAGATACAGAGTGGGTATTTATTGAAATGTAATACTTAATAACTTTTGATGGTAAAACATCTTATGGCATTCCACTCACAAAGCATGGTTTAAGTCACTTGTTTCAAATCTTAATCATTTTGGGTCAAGTCTCAAGTTTATATAGGCTAATAATTCTAAATTTTTTGCAGCAATGTAAAATATCATTTTTCAATTCTACAAACACTTGTCATCATAAACAAGCTTGGTTAAAGCTGTATAGGCATGGGAATGTACAAAAGCAACCACAAGAAAACAAGTCTGTGATCATTCAGTACCTTCTGCGATAATGATTTTGCATTTTTTACAAATTTCCTTACATATTTTTTGTATAATTGTTACACTCAGTTTGCTGTGGGAAGTAAGATGGTGTGATACATAAGCTATGAGCAAAAGTTAATTCAAAATTATTTAATAAATTAATTTAGTTAGGAGCACATTTTGCATTGAATCTTTAAATGTCTTCTGAAAAAGATAATGTCATATTCAACTTCTTTTGCTGGGCTGATGATCGCATAAGGTGACTGTAACATGAACATTACACATAATTGGTGTCATGAAATGTATTAAGTGCAGTTCTCAGAACTAATTTCTAGCTTCATTGCTTCCTTGCCATGTGCAAATTTTCCCATCAAAATGTATCAATATCAGTCAGATCTGTCACGGTTCAGTGTAAGATGGTGAAAATTCCTCTTTGTTAAAATGGAATGATTTAATCATACAAAGAAATAATGATCTTGGGAGGTAATGCTCAAAATAGTTTGATAGATAACATTAAGTGTGTGCCAAATAGCTACAAGTGACATGCTTCGAAAGAGGAAGTTGGTTAGGAATGGAAGTTCTAATGTCTCTCTCAAATTTAGCAGCCATATCATAGTGACCATATATGAACCGGATATTCATTGAGATTTAAAGGCTACATGCAATTTCTTTCAAAAAAATATACTTTAAGAGATAATCTCGTCTCAAGACAATTAACGTTTCTGAGTTATGAAATAAGCCACATGCACCCACCATAGCAACGCGGTAACTAGGTGGGGCAAACAAACCTCAAATCTGCAATCATGCATGACCAATGCATTGACATTTAGATGTTTAGTGTGGCCTGCTACAAGTTTTGATCCATTTAGGGTATTTCCCCAGATCTTTAGAAATTTAGCAAAAGAAATTAACAAAATTCAGTTTGCTGACTGTTCTGGGTAACGGGAATCGGATTTACAAAGCCCATAACAGGCTCGTTGGCACAATTCTTATTCACCATCTTGTCATCACTCAATATCTGTATGCAGAAATTTGTTTTGTGTGGTATATTGCATTGACTGCATAGCGAGCACTGTGACCGCTAGCTACAGTAGCTGCACTGTACCAGTATCGCGTAGGATTTTTCCCCCTCTTAGTTATGCAGATTTTGCTGCAAGGCAAATTCATGCTGTGATTGCTTGAAAAAGCTGTCAATAATCTAACTCTGTGAGCCCAATTGTTTGACCCCCCCACTAAAGATTTGATACATACTATTGACATCGCCCTTGTGATAATTGATTGACTTGCCAGTGAAATGTTGACAACATTAGCATTTGCACAATGACTAAAAACTTTATCATAGCCAGTATGATGCAAAAACAGTTGCTCATTTATCCTATTTCAAAAATTTGTCAGTAAGCCCAGCTTACTCATTGATATTCATGCATCACTACCACAAGATTAGAACTACTGTGACCCATCTGTGTCCGACATACCGCATAAATCCGATATACCATTCATGAGATACAGTTTGGTGTTTACATCATTTAGCACATTCATATTAAGCCATGCCTACATATCATTAGTAAAGGCACTGCTTGAAAATTTTGTCCTGCAATTTTGAAGCAACAAATTAACATTCAACAAGATTAACTTTGCATCGTAACATTGAGGTATAAATAGGTCTAAGTTTAATAGTTTATGTCACCATTCCCCACCAGCAAAGACAAACAATACCAGCATTGATTACATAACTACTTATATTACAAAGGATTGCTAATATATTCAGATAAGTGTCACCAAAAATACCACCTAACACCAGTGGGAGTAGTTGTTATCTTGAAGGAGGTAGATAAGGTGAAATTGTAAACAGTTTTGTGGTTGAAAAACAAAATGATATATAACTTTTTATCCCTGCTCTGACTGGCCCTGCTCCATTTGAAGGCCGGTTGAGGTGTTTCTGGTTTTAAGATGAGTCATTTCTAATGTTAAAGGTACAGGTTGCATTAATTGATACAAATGTCCTTCATAAACACTCGCCACAAACAGTTTCTTACAAAATTGATCCCAAATTGTCAAAAATCTGGCTTATTTTAAGGTCTCTAAATGTATGTTTGTTACTTATTGGGTTTTTTCATGACATAAGGATAGGACAGTACAATACTAACGTTATGTAAAATTTACAGTGTACCATACAGTAATACTTAAGTTACCTTTTTTTTCCTTTTCAAAAAAATTAAAAAAACCGATGTGCGCACATAAAACCTGAGTAGGGTCCTTATTTTTTGGTGTAACTCTATCATTTTTCCGGCCAACACAAATTCCATCTAAATTCACAAATGACATCAAGATAAGTTTTTGTGAATCTACTGAATATACAATTTTATTTTATAACAATTATCATTACTATAATCAATGATTGCTAATACAGCTCAGAGATGAAAATATCATTCCATCATAAGTCATTTAGGATACTACATTATTATTACATATAAAATGATACATTTGAAAAAAAGCGTGAGTTTGTACACTTCGGGCAAACACAGGAGTTTGCCATGATAAAATTACAAATCTTAAAAAGAGCGAGTTTGTTCACATTGGGATAACACAGGTGTTTGCCATAATTATGATTACCAATACAGCTCAGAGATTATACAACAGAAGGTAAATACAATTCAATGAACACGGAACTAGCATGGTGCTCCACCCTACATAGCAAGTGATTAATTATATTCATGTTATATACAACATCACTAATAGGAGTACAGTCAGTCCGCAGAGCCCCATTAATTAGGTCACGTGACTGGGTTCTCTTAGGAAGGAATTCACATTTAGTGCAGACATCTAATTTTTCGCGGAGCACTGACCACTTGACGGTGTGACGTAATTTGCGTCATACAGTCACGTGAGATGCATTCCTTTTTTTTTTTTTTTTTTCTTCAACTTTTGCCACGTTTTAGAGGAATTTGATTTCAAAAGCTGGTTCCCAAATTTACAGGGTATAAAAACAGGTCCATAAACGCTGTGTTCCTGAGTCAGCCGACACAAAATATCAAATTTTAATGGTAGATTTTTAAAGATGAACCTTAGTGCATTTGATACATACCTAATCTGCGATGTTGCGCATGCCAAAATATTCTGGCGAGTGCACCCTAAAATATTAATTATTTCAATTTGATTGTTTAATTGTAAATGTTGTAATATTCATATTGTGTTATGCGAAAAATCTTTACTATCCGTAAATTCTTAACTTCCAATTGAATTTTTCTAAAATTAAACAGTGGAAACAAAAATTTGTAGACTTTAAACGTAGTAACGTTAGGCCTAAGTTAACTTGGTATTATAAAGCTAACCATGTTT
Source organism: Chiridota heheva (assembly GCA_020152595.1). NCBI lineage: Eukaryota > Metazoa > Echinodermata > Holothuroidea > Apodida > Chiridotidae > Chiridota > Chiridota heheva. The sequence continues at coordinate 2,010,611 of JAIGNY010001912.1, forward strand.
AAACAAGGATATAATTTTTGATTGTTTTCAAATTGGTTTTCTTGAATGTTTACACTTTCCCATTTTGGTCATAATTTTTGCCATGTTAGTTTATGGGTTTGATCTGGTATTCATTGTTTTATTTTTGATCTGGATTTCTTTTTCACTGTCTTATTTATTATTTCTGCATTTTGTTTTTGTGTGTGTCACGGGTAACTTCCAACTAGGCCTATAGAATATAGCTTCACTTCGAAGTATAGACATGGCTGCTGACACTATTGGCATAGAAGTGACGCTCTTTTGACACTATTATCAGACATGAATATGCATCGTTCTTTAATTAAGATTAGCAGGCCTGCAATCCCAACAACCACGCTGCCCAACGGGGAATATGCCATAGTTTTGAGTTAAATATGTAAAAAGTTCTTCCAACATGAATATGCATTGTTTTTAAATTAAGATATAAGGCTCACAATCTGCACTGTCCAGCCAGGGATACTGTATGGGAGCTATATGATGTATAATGACTCTTTAAAAATGATCTGATAAAAACATTATCGTCGGAAGTTCACGAGTCAGGGGTATTTTTGGAGAGTGAACCTACATTTTATATTTACTGTGTGTAACGTTTGGCCCATTTTTTATCTATTTAGGCAAACAATTTCCGTAAATTTCATCTTTTCATAATTTTTATCATGCCATTCCTTTATTAATTTTTATCTTGTTTTTAACATTTTACTTGTTTTTGGATTTTTTTACTTTTGAGTTCTTTTTTGATTATTTCTTACTGTTTCGTTATTTCTGCATTTCAGTGTTAAATTTAACCAATACAGAAGCTACACTTAAGCCATTGTTTAGGGATTCATGTAATTTGGTGGCAAAGCAAAGTTTCAAAACAAAAGAGACTTAATAGAAATCAAATTCAAAATGAGGGTACAAGGTTATACTCCTGTGTAAGATGAAGAAAACGTCATATGAATTTTTAAGTCAGTCAATTGCCCCCAAAAGTATGTAAGAAATTAATAAAAAAGATTTAAATCGATTTTCCTTGCTGTACAATTTGTGTTTGTGTGTCTTTTGTTTATTCCTCAGGAAAGATTGTGCCAGTATTGAAAGACCAATCTCATTATGTTCACAACTGAAATTTTAGAAAAAAAATTCAACAAATTTTAATCTTTTTTCTTCAAACTTTACCTTAAAACTTTGAGCTGTTTACCAACATTGTGTATTTGAAAAATATTTTGCTCAGCTGTAATTACAAAATAAGATGTACAATTTTAAAACTTTTAAGTATTTGGTGTATGCAGAAGACTGAAACAGAAAACAGATGGCCATAAACCATTAATATTGCTTCTAGAAGAAAGTCAGTAGTTAGTGATGAATCAATGACCTGGCAGGACTAAACCTTCATGTGAATCATAATTTTTTTGTTGAATTTTAAAAATATGATGCAATTTTAAGTTTGAATTTGAATTTGAATAAATAAAAGGAAAGAATATAAGATAATGAAATTTGTATTATGTTGTCTTTTCTCATTTTTTGTGTCTATAAGTTTTAATCAATAAGTGCATAATATAATAAGGTTTTATATCAAAAGATTTTAGCCATTCTTTCACTAGCTGGATGATTAAATGATTTTCACTCATAATTAATGTAACTATTTTAGGATGGGACATTAAAATTGGTTGTAGCTGTTTAGGTAGAAATTGATATTGGGGAAAATCCCAAGGCCAAATTCAAAATTTTAATACCTGATATCTAAAAAACCTTACTCAATACGTGGGAATTATTTTGCCAACTTTGCTGGCTGAAAACATACTTGCCAAGGAAAAAAATGCATATTTCAGATCCACAATATTGAAGTTAACATTTTATTCAGAACCCTATTTATCTGTTTTTTAAATAGCAATGTTTTTTAATGGTTAGTACTTTTATCTTACAGTGGGGCTGCAATTGAAAAGTCTTATTTTGGTTTTAAATTAAGTACCCTATAATTTATCCTGCTCCCTGTATGAATTTATTACAGGAAGCACCATTTCTCCGCTCTACTCCAAAGCAATTTTCCTTCCCCTTCCAATTGTGTCATGTACTCCCCACCCTCACATCATCTCCTTTCCCACATTTATACCTACAGTGCTAGCGAACGAATGTGTCATGCGATCCCCTGCATCACATGGTTCGCTCCGTCCATGGAGTACAACCGCGATCGGATTAACTATTGTTAAGAATGCGGGGAAATTGCGATTAATAAACCAGCTTAAGTTGTCCACTTTAAGTACAGTTTATCTGTGGTTACGAACCAGAAAAATCCGTTTAATGTTTCGCGGGGACAATGAGATCAATTCTTTTGTAATTGCGTTAATCCCAAAGTTGCTTCATGCACACAAAAGATTTACAAGGACGTTTAAAAGGGATTAAAGACCTAAGTAAGGCCCTTTGTCAGTTCCAAAATCTCAATAGTTTTAAGACTCAGCGTCGTAGACCCCTAGCCCGTATTGTGTGTGTGAACTTCATTTCTTTTATATATCTACAAGCAATCAATATCTTTTTCCACAGGTTCATGAGTCCATAATAAACAAAGAAAAAGAGAGGAAAATATTGCCTGAAGTGTTTTTTTTTTTCATTTGAAAAATAAAGAAGAAAAAAAACATTCGCTACGCTTAATTCTGATACCATTACCAGCTCATCCAGCATTTACAATCAAGCATGTGCTGAACGTAAATGAATACAAAATCCCCGAAGAATCATTATTAATTCAAATTTACCCACTCAATGCCTTCCAAATCCTCATATATTTGACTTCTTCTAATGTGTATTCCATATCAATATCACTTTAAAATCGGGTTTAAAAAATTAAAAGAGTTATCGTAGTACCTGAAGACTTTCCATTTCCCTGCTCTGTCGCAGCGTAACTGTAGGCCTACTTACTATACATGTACATAACTTAACAACCAGGTCCCAAAACCCAGGTCCATAGCTATCCCAAATCCATGTTAAAACAATGTGTTTGGGCGTTGATGTAAATAAGTCCCTCGGTGTTCCGAAAATATCCCTGTATACCGACTCCTTTCCTTACAATTTATTATAAAATGTTTCTGCCAAAAGGAAAAAAAATACATACAATTACTGACTTTCTTTTGCTCTTGACTTTTGATAAAATTTATTCTTAATGTATCGTTTTTGACTCGGGGACTTAAAAGACAACTGGCACCACACACGATTCCTTATAACCACGCCGTAACTTTGTGTTACGATGGAATAATATTATTTTCTTGCACATGGCAAATTTCATAAGGTTGCGGGGAATTGCGCAAAAAGCCTTCAGCGATAATTGTTTTCAGATGTTTAAGAAATGCCCAGGGCACAGTACAGCACAGGTCACTTGCTTAAACTGCCTGCTTCTTGAAGCTGGATGTAAGCGGTGTGCCTAGATTCTAGAAAATGTACCGATCTCGTAAGATTGACCTATTTCTTAAAAAGAATTTCTACTAGAGCAGGGCCGACAATGGGCTCAACAATACTTTTGAAGGGGACCAGTGGTGGCGCACGGGCGTAAGTGTGTGTGTGTGGGGGAGGGGGTAAGCAATCCCGAATATTTCTTATCAGTCTTACTTGTCTCTCAATCAACAGGTTTCCCCCTCAATGATAAGACCTAAAGAGGGGGAATTTCGCCAAAAGAGGGTGTAACACATTTTGGTAGAGAGTGGGTCAAGTTGTGAGTGCGATCTAGTCAAGGTGCTGAAGAAGGATGATCAACCCGTCAAATAAACAATCACACTTATTTTCACCAGGTTTTGTGTGTGTGTGGGGGGGGTGGGGAGGGGTTAGCCCAGTGTTTTATTGCTAACTTCTCGGCATTTGAAAATATTTTGAAAATTTGATTTATCTCCCATGTCGAAATTTTTTGAAAAGTACAAAAGTTCACCTATTTCTGTTCCAGTTTTTCCCTGTAAATTGTCAAGCATGGGTTTTTGCCAATTTTGTTTTGTTCCAACCTACATTCCTTTTCTTAATTTTTAAGTGACCCAGACCCCTCTTATCTCAACAGTACTCCTGGCCCCTAATATCAAAACCATCGAAGGCCCTAAATCAGCCGTGGCCATAATCAATGTCAAACGGAAACGAATTTTGGCCGTAATTGATAGGTCCTACTGTTAAGAAATGTCTAACTTAAATAATGCATTTCTAATTACCCGTAACAATAGTGGTAATGTTACTCACTTAAAAATAAAAAATATTTATATATAAAAATGAATCAAGATAATAATTGTTTGAAATCATCATCTGCCAGACTCACTGTTCAGTCTATTATCGCGTTTGCCGAATAGGGCGTCCACAATATGACGTTATACAATGACAAGATCAGGAGCCAATGAGATTGTGGGGAAACCTCTGCGAAGTATTAGCTTTGTTTCTGAAGAACACCTGTAAGGAATTGTCATGTATTTGCCGTGTTCCTGACTCAGCCGACAAAATTTAATGTAGGAAAGTGTGGAATTATTGTAAACAACATATTTTTACATCTTTTCTGTGATTTTCAAGATGTTGCAAGTATTTTTCCGTGTAAAATGGCTCTAAAAACATAAGTCGATATTTTCCCATTTTTGTTAACTTTTTTTTCCTCCGTAAATTCTCCTTTCCTTTCTGTTATTAACCAAATGGTATTATTTTCCAAGAAACCTATCTTTTATTAACAATATCAACAAGTTAAATTGTATCTGTAGATGTTATAGTCATTAAGATATCGCAGTTTTCTACTCATTAAATAGGCACGGCGTAAAAAGCTATGCATATGTTTTTAAGAGAATAAAGCTCTTTTAAGGGCTCTGTGGACTGACTGAGTAATACAAAGCCTTCTTTTCTGATAATTCAGTGTAATGCTACATACAACTACATAAATATTCATTTTCCCCCAATTTTAGGCTAACTGCTAATTTCACTTTAATAAAGCCAGACTGAATATTCCTGCCAGTTCGCTTGGATACAATTATTACAAGTGTACATGTGATCTGTATTTTGATACCCAATAATAGTACAACAAATTGCAATAGCAGACTGAATCTTTCAAATCTCCTAGTCCTTTTAAATCTCATTCATCTGCCTGATCGTCTTTGCTTGCAAACGTTATTTTATCCTTCAAGTCAATACAGTGTATTTTCAAGTCATTACTGTGTATTTTCAAGTCATTACTGTGTATTTTCAAGTCATTACTGTGTATTTTCAAGTCATTACTGTGTATTTTCAAGTCGTTACTGTGTATTTTCAAGTCGTTACTGTGTATTTTCAAGTCATTACTGTGTATTTTCAAGTCATTACTGTGTATTTTCAAGTCATTACTGTGTATTTTCAAGTCATTACTGTGTATTTTCAAGTCATTACTGTGTAATTTCAAGTCATCTGTGTACTTTCAAATCATTACTGTGTATTTTCAAGTCATTACTGTGTATTTTCAAGTCATTATTGTGTATTTTCAAGTCCTTTTAAAATCTTACATCGTATTAGTCAACTATTAACCAGTCCAGCTCATCGAAAAGTTTTTTAACATTCAAACAGTATACTTATTATTACCAGAATCACCCGTAATTATTTATTAGGTATCTTTTTATTTGTTCAATACATTTCTTGCGTATTATACCACAATTGTTTGTCCATTAAAAACATTAAAACTTTGCAAACATTTTTGAACATTTACCAAACTTGCTGCCAAGCTAGTAACCGTCTCCATTTTTTCCTTCCAACTCTAAGACTTCCATGCCGGTGGAGCATCTGCAAATGCACCTTGCAATTTGGAGTACACGCTACCACTAGCTTGAACTCTACTGGCAAAGTCTCTCAAATTGATTGGTGGCCTATTAGGATCAATTAATTGTTCCAACGTCGCCCATGTCTCTTGATTGAAAATAGCAAACTCATGCGGATATGTAGCTTTAAATTCTGTTACCAATACTGAATAACAATTTTCATATATCCATACTACGATTTTGTTGGCCCCCGTATCATCCCTCTTCAACCCCGCTGATATTGCAGCCAAAGCAAATTCTCGATCGAGATTGGCTCCATTGGTCCCTGCATTTACCCACTTAGCCACCTCCTGTAACATAGATGTCAATTTTTCTGTTGGATAATAATAATCGTAGCGAGAATCAAAGAGGTGCATGTTCAGGACCACCCAGTAAAACCAGTGGCGCTGTTCATTGTCGAATGATTGTATGTCAATAATTTTCACCATAGCTCGCACATATTCATGATTACCGCTTTTTTACCTTCTGCCAGAACTGTGAAGAAAGAATTAAGTATGTGAAGAATTAAGCAAAGAGTTGTTTTTCACTACGACCAATCACATAAAAACAATATTGCAATGGCTTGAACCCGAAACCCCCTGTGCAGAGTTCACCCTCCTCTTATAGAGAGGTTAATCTCAGGTTTCATGTACACCTTACCCAAGGGAACCCTCATATGCAAATTCGAAATAGAAGAATGATATTTCCCCAATTCTCTGACAATTTTGCTAATGCTTGTCATGATATAGCAAAGTTTGGCATGAGTTGTATTAAGATTACATTCTATATCTAGTTCAATTTCTGTTGTTGTTTTCTTTACAAGTTCTGCTGCCTATTTGAAATATTGATCGAAACCATTTACCCTCAGCGGCCTAGTGCTAATTTTTTCAAAGGACACAGTACTCCTGCCTAAATATCCCGCCAATGCAGTAATCTATAAGTTTTAGATATAATTGATATGGCAAACTTCAGTCACCCCATGCGTTAGCCTGGTACTTTTTCTCCCCACTTGGAATTAACCCACCAACAATGTTTAGAAGTTTATCGAGACAATCTTGTTGATGACCTAACATGACCTCAAAATATCGCAATAGCGTAAACCAATCACTTTCCTTAGCTCTTTTAGAATCTAGCGCTTCCTTTTCTGTCAGCTGTTCAACACCCATAGTAGACCAAAATGTAAACAATTTAGCCAAGTCCTCTACCCCTCTTACAACTACTGTTGGTAAAATGACCATGTCCTCTGTTCTAACCCTCTCATTCGCATCTCTTACCCCCACAATCCTATGTCCTGACAAATTGTTAACAAATAACGATTGAGAGGATTATACATCTTCGTACTCCACACCCTCAAGTAGTCTGTATGCATCCACATCATTTGTAGTTGTACGTATACCGGTAAAATATGCACAACTTGTAAATTGGTATATTTAATGCTAGACAAATGATGCCGTAGATCCCCTCTGAACAATTATTATGGCCTCCACATTTTCTTTCGTAAATGGAACTGTGTAAGATATAATGGAAATAATTAATTTTTTGGTTAAGTTGTGCTTAATAGAGCCCATAATTCAGATGCCATTTCGCTTTCCCCAGTTTTTTAGCAGTTGCATATGGAAATGCAAAGCCTTGTTTGGTTGCTTGCATTGACCCGTCAGGTTTGTAAAACCTTGCTTGCATTGACTCGTCAGGTTTGTAAAACTATTCTCTCAAATTTAACCTCACGGAACAATTCCATGAATCCACTTTGGCAATCTTAGTCGAATTAAGCCTCAGGCTAATCTTACTCCCCCCTTCTTCCCCCTCACCAAAAATGTCAAACGTTGCCATGTTGCTCTAATTTTTTTATCTTTTGCAATATCATTTCATATTCACATTTCGCCAACGCAAATACGTACTATATTTCTTAAAAATTTCTAGCAAAAAACGAATACCCTAAATGATATGCTAAAAATAATGAGGCAGCATAATGATACATATGTTCTAGCTTACATTGATTTTCTTCCAGCTTCTGTCTCTCTTCCTGTTTCTTCTTCTGCCTCTTGAGCATCTTTCTTTAGTAAAACTGGTGATGCCAGGGTAGATACAGGGCTGTGTCCTCAGCCTCCAAAATCACCTGGCCGTCTTCCTCAGTTTCCTCTCCTGAACCTGAATCGGTATCCGAATCGGAGTAGTTCCCCCCCCCCCCCCACCCTTCCCTCCGATTCCTTCTCATCCTCCTCCACAATCTTTGCCAGCGGTGTAGGCCTGATGCATTTCTTGGGTGTATTTTCTCCCAAAAGAAAAGTCAGAGTGGTATATTTTTTCTTTGTCAAAGCAGGTTTTGCCACTAGGGGTGAATCTGCCACAAAATCACGTTCAGTCTGAATCATCCAGTATAATTGTAAAGCTGGGGGAAATTTTACTTGATGTTTCATCGCACTGCTACCCGAAGGCACATTTTAAGAGTTCTTCACAGAAGCCATTTTCAAGTTGAAGCAAAAATGAAGTTAAATCACAAAAAGTTTACTGAAGTTAAATCACAAAACGTTTGCTGAAGTTAAATCACAGAAAGTTTGCTAAAGGTAAATCACAAGTTAGTTGGTGTGCAAAGTTCCAAAGATTTACAAAGTTTTTCCAAAGTTTTTTCTCAAAGTTGATGCAAATACAAATGAGTAAATATGAAATAGTTCAAAGTTTCTAGTTCATCAGGAACAACCAATAACACAGTTAAATACAATACTTTGTAAATATTTTTTGTGATTAGAATGATCAGATCAGATAATAAAGCCATGGTAATTTCCCTCATTATATGCACTTACTGGTGATGTCAGTGATGACGTTGCGCATAAGTTTACTGTCCACGAGTTTGTTAATTGTACAAAGATAAAACTAATTATTCATTACTTGGTAAATCTGATCAAAATAATTTCATGACTTCTTTAAATGTAAATCCCTGACACCAATAATGAAGAAAAAATAAACAGTATAATCCGCATAGTACAGATAAGTAAGGTGGTACTTGTCGAAATGACCTTATGATCCTAGTAAAGTTTGTTAAAAAGTTTTCGATGAGGGGTGGGCCTTCTTCACCAAACGAATCAAAGTATTCAATATTATGTGGACCATTAACATAAAACAGACCCAAGAAGCCCTGCTTTTCCAGCGTTCTTCTGTATTACAGATAATAATGCTTGGAAACATGTACATATGGTCAAAGATTTCGTTGGTTTCATGCACGTCATAATGAATAAAACATGCTTTATTGTTCAATACCGGATCTCTCTTAATCAATTCTTGTAATTATAATGTGCTTAGATCTGCCATGCTTGTGCTTTTTATGCTCAATCATAAGTCTTAACTTATCACCCTTTCTTTGCGATACTGGTCATTGAATCAAATTCGGCCATAACAATAATCTTTGTAGCCACTGACAAGCTTGTCTTGTATTTAAATTCTATTTGTAGACTACCTTCCCGAGCTTGATTGTAATGACCTTGCCAATGACTTTGATCTGGGGTTAGGTCAAATTTGTAAATATTGTTGCCACCTCCAAGGGGTTCTAGCCCTATGCCTTTGGCAATATCTTCTAAACCTAAGACACATCTCAAGATCTCAGCAGTATTTTTCCCACCGTGTGAGTTTGCCACTGCCATGAGAACAAACTTGTACAATTGACTAGATCAATATTGGCATACTGAGTATGTACATTGCGCATTGTCACTTGAGATCTGGTCTACTTCTGGCGTACTGAGTATATACACTGCACATTGGCACGTAAAGGCACAACTGTCCAATCATAGCGCAGTATTTTCCCCACCGTGTAAGTTGGTACACTGGGCAAACTCGTGGATGGCAAACTCACATCTTTCTCAAATGTACTTCCGGGTTCGAAGCCTATATAACACATATTGAAGCTAATACATAGGCTTCAGAACTACTGTGTGCTGCTATGCTATAATACTACAGCTATGCACTAAGTCAACTATACAAGCTACCTGGGGGGGCCAAAGGGCCCTCCATGTTACCTAAAAAACCGAAGTGCGCACATAAAACCGGAGTAAGGTCCTTACACTGCTCTTAATATTAGGAGTCTCTTCAAATGTGTTTCAATATCACCACCATCTCAGATTCTTAAAGAGAACTACAGTAATGCACCATTTAAAATCTATAAAGCATTTAAGACCCACTGATACTTAAAAAACCACCAAAGGCAAACAAACTGATCTGTGACTTCATAAATATGCACTGGCAACTAACTCTAAAGAAAACACTACACAAATCAAGTTTCTAATTAATAGATAGGGACACAGTTATTACATGCACCACATGAGAGAAGACAGTATTTCTATCACTACACTAAAATAAGCAAACTTTGATCAAAATAGTACAAAATACTCTGCATAACTGACTGTTAGAAAACAGAATCTACAAATAAATAAAAGTAAAAAAAAACAGCTACGATTTTATAATTCATAAAACAGAGATTTCTCAACTAGAAAATTACAAAATACATTATTTACAATTAAGGATTTAAAAATGCTTATACCAGGTCTTATGCAAATTGCTAGGCATACCAGAGTGCAAAATCTAAAATGAAAAGATTGCAAAATAATTAGAAGATACTCTTACATTCGTTAAAAGATAATTCAACGAAATTACTCATTTCCAATGAAACTTCAAATGAAGGGAGTAGGCTATAAGTCATAGATTTACAGAAAGAAAAATCAATGAAACTAAGAATTTTGGCAGTGATGGCTACTATTTCTTAATTTTTGCTGCTGGACAAAAGACATATCAGAGCAACTTCTAAGCCAAATGTTCTATTTACCACATGTCCTTGTCATATTGATTCTTAGTTTACCTATTTACTAATCTAATAAAGAACTAATATCAAATTTGCTTCTGGGCTAAACTGGGTAAATTGCGCTATAATCATCCAAGCAGTATTTACAAGTGATCTCGGGGAAGAATTATGATGTCAAGAAATGTAAAATTTCCTGCAATGTATTAAAATTGCTACAGATTTATCTCTATAGGGAATTAACATGACATTTTCAAAAACATAAAATTGAAGAAATATAAGAATACCAATCCATGTCATCTTTTTATCCCAATAAATGTGTAATTTTGTGTGAATTTTATTGCTATAAATTGCAATTTTATTGCAAGAATGAAATGTTTGTTGTGAAATTTCCATTTGGAAAACATGCAGCTGTAGCATTTCTAGTAAAAGAGGATTAACATGTTCTACAAATTTATGATTTATAAACAACTTTATGGTGATACTGTAGAAAAATAAAAATGTGAGATACCATAAGCATTTTGGCAAGAGTGTTTCATCAACTTACAAAAGTTTCAAGTATTCTATGAAATAATTAAAAATTGACATAAGAGTTCAATACATTTTCATATTTCATCTAAAAGATCATGTTTGCAGTCTATAAAAACTTTTGCATTTTTCGATCTGCTAAATGTTCTTACTCTTACATATCACAGTATGACATTCAATATCAGAAGCATGCTGTGTTTTGTGTAAGGCAAAGGTTCCTTTTATATATAATTATCTATTGCAAAAATGACTGTAGATGTACGATATATGTGTATTCAGCAAGCCAAATAAAAAATAAGTATTACATTATTTGAATTATATAGTAATTACATTTAAAGCAATTTCTAAAATTTAACAATTTATGAGGCCCCCAAGATATTGGATGGAAGCCCTGTGCTCACATGCACTAGCCAGTGCACTCCTGCCCACCTTCACAACTTATCCAACTAAAAATTAAATAAAGACCATTCTTTCATTTGCAAGAAACAGTGCAGATGTTATAAAGTTTTGGCCCGAGCCTACATTTTGACCTTTTAGAGAAATATTCATATGAGATACATGGATACATTATCTACATTGATATTACTTAGTGTGAAAATTGACCAATTGACATTTGCTTCCACAATTAAATTTTGGTAAATGTTTGAAAAGTACCTTGAAAGCAAATTTGATAGCCAGGAAAGTCATTAGTAAATTTGCCACATTTACAGCTGGAATTTACATAAAATTATTCTATTTGGTAGAATATATTGATTTACAACAGCTGTGACACTATTTTTTGCTGAAAACTCACCAATATCTGCTAATTATAACATCTGCCATGTAGGAGACTTAATTTCAAAAAACATTTATAAAGAAATTAATCTGGAGTCATATTTTAATGTTCATGCCAAACAATTTCCCTTTAACCCTTACTCTACCAGCACTATTTTGAAGATGCGCTCGGGAGGCGGGGCCAAAGACGGGGCACCCAAAACGGCGATAATATCGCCGCGTGGTAGAGTAAGGATTAATCAAGGCGTGATTATTGAAGGGTCCTCTGTCTTCCAGGCAGAAAAGTCGGGCCCCTTCCGCTCTCGGGACCCGCTGGGCCGCCCACCGGGATCATGCTGCCTATATTTTCGGGTTGGCACATATGTCGCGGGTTGATTAGCCCTTACTCTACCAGCACTATTTTGAAAATGCGCTCGGGAGGCGGGGCCAAAGACGGGGCACCCAAAACGGTGATAATATCGCCGCGTGGTAGAGTAAGGTTTAAGCCTACCTGCACCTGACACCCAAGAATTTTCTAAAAACTCAGGTATGACGATTACCAACCCAACTTCCTGTTCAGTGTACTGTGTTTCCCATTCCAAACAATGTTTGTTTATCTGCTATTCCCATGCACACCACAGCCAAGGAGCCCAAGGTCATTTGTGCATACAGGATTACAGAAAGGCAGTGCTGAGTAATCAGGGCACTTTTGTGATTGAAATTACTCATTCATGTTAAGTGTCTTAGTGGGAGAAGTTTGTTTTTAAACTGGTGATAAAAATAGCTGTGTATCATGGCTGAGGTAATAATGTGCATTAACTGTGAATAATTGATGGACCATTTCTCCTAAGGAAAGATATTGCTTCATGTTGGTTAATATCATACACAAAGAAATGATGGAAAATGGTCAATTTTTTCATTTCATGGTAGAAGATGAAATCTGACTGCAAATAAGACTTGATTCAGAAAAAATAATGTTAATATTAAGTGGCAAAAGTATTAAAATAGTTTTTACCAGCAAATATCATTTCACAATAATCTAAAAATGGCAAAATAAGCACCCCGGCATGCTGTGTAAATACCGTTACTACAATTGATCAAAATATTTGCTGTATGGCGGATTTTAGAAAACTCAAACCTGCTAGTCAAAAACCACAACCATTTCTGAGATATTAGCCCTGTCTAAACTTTCTGCTTCGCTGATTCAATGAAAAGATCTATTGTTAACCAGCTTCATCACACAAGTGTAGTTTTGCTTGCCATATCAGTTCATGATAGTGGAGCAGAAAGCTTTCCAGGAAAGCTTACTGATCAACAATAGTTGGCTGTTTATTGGCATTTAAAGTTAAAAGGATTTGTCTGGAGTAGGAATGCATGACTACCTTTATTGATGCAGTTAAGTTGTAGAAATATTTTCAGTGCAGATCCTAAGAGCAGTTCGGGTGAACCCCTGAAAGGAATCTTTCATGCTAATCCCTGCTTCCAGGGTTTAACCATTGCGCAATTCAGCAACCAGTCGACAGTTAAAACATAAGAATCGCACACACATCTCAGCTGCTTACTATCATCAATTCGGTCTATTTCAAGTATGCATTATGCGTGGCACTGTGAGTGTGATCACCTACTGACTGATCGATCATAAAGGAATAAACAGTGCAATTTGAGATTAACTAAACTAACTGCTTAAGTTTTATTCAAGATTTGATTAGGCCCTAACGTCTGAGCATTACTCGCCAGTACAGACAATGGGTGAAACAGAATGACACGAATGACAATATATATTACACACAAGCCTGCAATGCAAACAGTCCGAAGAATCCGAATTATACTGTTCGGTTCACGTACACTCTACGCACATATCATGGCTGTAACTTAGCATTAGTTGCGGTCAGTAGGCCTACGTTAGAATACGTTCACTGTTCAGACAGAACATCCCATACGAAAGTCACAAAGGAACTGATATTTCACTGCCATAAAATGATTTAAATAAATGCGTTCTCCAAGAGGTTAGATAAATAACAACAAAATTTACGTGACGAACAAATTTAATGTAAGAATTCATATGAAATAACCCTTTTAATTTGCAATTTATTGAACACTGACAATCGCAGTCAAAGGAGAAAACTTGATGCTTAGTCAACACAACGCAGATGTTAGCACAGTACAGATTATTCGCAACAAACCCAAGCGGGTCAAACATAGGTCATGCCATATATTGGCTCTTTTTTCAAAATCGGATCAGTAAACATATAAAAAGGTACTGGATAAAAGGTAGCTAACAAGTTTCGCCATAATTACATGTACCTCTCACACTTCAGCAAACGCTGTCATAGTTCACAAAATGATTTTACTTTGTCACTCTGTACAAAGTGTATGGACGAAGGAAATTGCATGATGGGTAATGGCTGCCTCCATGGACTAAAAATTCCTCCTTCTAGTCTTTCTAACGAGGACTAAAAGGAGGGTTTCTCCCAAACTGAACAGCCTTAATTACCGCCTCATTCCAATGGTTTACAATAAATAAACCCATGTTATAGTAATCAATTATAGTCATTAAGTTTATAATCCAGTGAATAAGGACAGCTGGGACAATGCAAGTAACAAATAGTCTAAATGTTTGCCAGATCTACTCATTTGTATACCTCAAAGTACCAGGAAAGGATTTTTATAATCAATTCCCTGGTAATGATATCCAAATCTACTACTGAACATATAATCAAGATGTCTGTTCCTAGATACACCTGATTATTTATCAGTGTGGTAATTTTGTCTAATTCATCCACCTAAGCTTACAAATGCTTGTCTGGTCTGCCCAAGTTTAATTAAAGTTTATTATCTTTACCATCAACCCCAGCCAGTATCTTTACCATCAACCCCAGCCAGTATCTTTCACACTTCTCCATTAATAACATAATATCCATTTTGGTGATTAAATCGAAGTTAATTACTTTTTTCCTCACCCCTGAGAAACTATGGGTTTATCTATATATAATACTACAATTATATTAATCTGAAAGTCAATATTGCATTTATCATTTTTTAATGATGTGTGAGATGTTGACACAAATTCCATTTACACCATGTTTAGAGCATCTAATCTCTACATTTCACTTAGAAAAAACACTATTAGATAATTTTATCTGATAACTGGAAACAGTTATACCTTACACTTCAAGTATGTATGGATACAAGTAAGTGTTGCTGGCAAAAACTACAATGATCTGCAACAGTGTAAGTGACCATGGACTTGCAAATATCATTCTGTGTTATGATAATCTACCCATGAAACTTTGGTGTAATATTTTGATCTCCCTTGTGTTTGCATTTATAAACATTAATTATAAATCATTAAAAATTATAAGTCTGAGATTAGAGGTAAGCCTTATTGTTCAGAATTGTCTGTGAAAATACATTCATTGAAAAGAAGCCAATCTACCACTGTAAGTTTTTCATATAATTCGTAAAATACATCCAGAGATTCTTGTGTCATTAAAAAAATACTGGCATTATAGATGTTGCATGGTGATACTCCTTCATACAATCAAGCATCATTACAATTTAAAAAAAATAAAAAATAATGCAAAAAATATATAAGATACATCATAAATATAAAGATAAGGAGGATATGCAATCTCAAGCCATCACAAGTGATGGCAAAAATTGCTGATCCAATTAGACAGGAAAGTAGGGGGAAACTAGTTATGGAGAACCTGAACCTGAATGTACTAGTGTGTAAAGCATGGAAAAAAACAAAGTATAAAGATATAAATGCCTAGGCAGTCCCATACACATTGCAACTTTTATTATATAAGGACAAATGGTTTGGTACAAGTCAATTGCCAAAGAAGACAGATGGATACATGGGGATGGGGTTAACACAATAGCAATATTTTATGAGGAATTATATGTAATTTGACAACTGATATTTTTCAGGCTTCAACTTGAGCATGATGTCATATAAATTTTATAGTGTAAACTAAGAAAATCTGAAAAATCAGACATATGCTGCTTAAAATGGGTAATATGTTTGTCTTTTATTTTGTTCATAAATCTTTTTTTCTAACTTCTGAAATACATTGAAAAATGTAAATGGCAATAGAAATTTGTATACATTTTCTTTCACATAACATTATTGCTATTTATTCATGCTGAAAAGTTTTCTTTAGGCCTACCTGCACCTGACACCTGAGTTAATCCTGAAAACTCAGGTATCACAATTACCAACCTGACTTCCTGTTCAGTGTATTGTGTTTCCACTCCAAACAATGATTGTTTATCTACCATTCCCATGCACACCACAGCCAAGTAGCCCAATGTTATTTGTGTGTATAAGATTACAGAAAGCCAGTGCTGAGTATTCAGGGCACTATTGTGATTGAAATTTATATCCATGTTAGGTGTCTTAGTGGGAGAAGTTTGTTTGCAAACTAGTGATAAAAATAGCTGCATATCATATGCCTGAGGTGATGTGTGCATTAACTGTGAATTGATGGACCATTTCTCCTTAGGAAAGATATTGCTTCATGTTCATTTTATTTTCTGAGACAAGGCATTTGAAAAATCTAGCATACTGTTATTATGCATGAAGAGCTGGCACCACACATTAATTTGGGGACAACAATTCTGAAGGGGTACTGGACAGTCATGCACTAGTAATTTTTTTATGTCACATTCTATGAAAAATCAAAATCAGCTGCTAGCTGAATTCAGGTAAATGGAAAAGAGGGGAAATGCCATCATGGCATAGTAAAATGAATATCGCATTTGAGTGGTCCAAGAAAGTGTCAAAATGCTTGACTACTTTCTAAAAATCCACAATAAATCTGTTAGTTTAATAAATACCCATGCAAAATGAAAGTGGGAACTTTGAAGTCACTCAGAAGCATTGGGCAGTAGAATTTATGCATGGCTATTGCTGCCTTAACAAATACTGAAAACATATAAAGCAAAATCTGTAGAATCTATAATGGGGTAAATAATTTGATAGTAATAAAGACAATTTTAACCATTTTAAAATTATTTCCTGATCTCCAAAGAAGCAATGTTGCTCTTCCCTCTTCTATCCAAAATCACACTGAAAGTTTTCTTTTGTTTTACATTTTAAACCTTTCAAAGTCATCAGCCCTTCTCTACTGGAATCCATAAAAGGTTGAAGGTAGATCTACAATGGGGTAAACCTTAATTCCAAATAAAAATGAGAAAAACAGCTCGAAAGCAATATTAGCAACCTGTATAACACACAAGAATATTGATCACGTAGCCTGTATGTTCAAATGTTGCAATAAAATTTCATGGTTTCTAATTTCAATAATTATAATATTCAATGTGAAACACAAAAACATTGTTTAAAACAAAAAAAAAACATTTAAAAATGCAAACTGATTTGTTTCCCACCTAAAAGCATATGTTGTATTGTCTATCTTTTTAATATTTTAAAAATCGGCATGGTATACATATAAAAAGGGAGTGGATAATACATAGCCATGAGAATAATTAGGGTATTTTCCTGAATTGTAAGTTTCGCCTTGCAAAAATTTTTTTCCCATAGGTATTTCAAATTTAAACTTCTTAGGCCAGAAGTTTCCTCCTATATGCACCCATGCTCCAAGTGGCGTACATGTGCTATTCAAACTGCATTGTGTGAACTGGTTCTATACTAGCCCCATACCACAAAAACCACCACAAAAACATTGTGAGCGTCTGTGACTGTGATATACTTTATGTCTTCAAATTAATCAAATAATTATTAATCAGTCAAAAAATATTGTGAGGGTGCTTATAAGAGCAGGGGCGCTTAATACGTTGATACTGTATGTAACATAGGATAGCAAAGGATCATGGAAAATATTACAAAATGGCTGCTTCCATGTATCAAAATGTTTCTTATTTTAGGAACAGATGGGTTTCTAATATCAGGCCTGCTCCCAGATAAGGATGAAGTTGAGTCCTTCTATTATTATCTATCATTTAAACATTTATAAAGTGCACATATATGTAAAAACATAAGCTATGGCGCTGTACAATAAATAAAAGATATAAATCAAAAGTAAAGACAAATATAGTAGAAATAGCAATTAAGGACTAAGTCCTCAAAAAAAAAAAAACTTTTAATGCTAAAACCAACAAAATAAATCTTAAACAAGTCAAGTGAAAATAAAATGAGATAGATAAATCATAAGGTATAACACAAAAATAAAAGACAAATATGGTCAAAAGTAGCAATTAAGAACTAAGTCCTAAAAATACTAAAACTTGGGCGAATGTTAATTATATTTTCTCGCGCATCCCAGTGGCTCATTACTTCATTGTTAGAATTTAGTCAGCCTCTATATTAGTAATCTACATATACACCTCAGCGCAGTACTGATACACGTACAGTCAGCGATGTAGCTGTCTTTTCATTTGTTGGAATAGATCATCGTGTTTTGCGGGCAGGGCTGAATTCTAAAAAAATAACAAGGGGGGGCTCACAAAGAAAGGGCCAACACACAATTTGCCCTGGTCAAATTTGCTTTATATCCCCAAGCAATGATAACCTTTTCACTTATGACCTACTTGAGATACGTTGTTAACTCCTATATGTTGCTACCCTTAAAGTCAATTGATTTTATAGAGATTTCATCATTGTTGGGGGGCCCCCCTCCCCCCCAAGTCAGATCAAATCTTAACAAGATGAACCCCCAGAAATCAGCTCTGACTGCAGACCAGTGAATTATGCACTGCAGGCCAGTGAATTATACACCGCAGGCCAGTAAATTAAATACTGCGGGCCAGTGAAATATATACCGCGGGCCAGTGAATTATACACTGCGGGCCAGTGAATTATACACCGCGGGCCAGTGAATCATACACCGCGGGCCAGTGAATTATACACCGGGGGCCAGTGAATTATACACCGTGGGCCAGTGAATTATACACCGTGGGCCAGTGAACTATACACCATGGGCTAGTGAATTATACACTGCGAGCCAGTGAATTATACACACCTGCCGCGAGCTTTCTCAGCTTCCATATGGAATTGATCAATGCACATGCCGTATTGTTTACATTAAAAAGCCAGTCATTTAAACATAAAATTTCATCGCAAATCTGTCAACCATCCTCCCTTCCCATTTTTCCATGATTATATGAAGAGCCTGCCATACGGTTTCTAAGCTAGTCAAATGCATCCAAAATTTTTTACAGGCTTTTCACAAAATGAAGCAAAATAGGTAGAATTCAATTCTTAAAAAAGATACTCCTTTCTATATCATCAACTAATGTAGAATGAGGCAAACGACAAGGCTCTTTTGCAAAAATTCACGAACATTTACACAAATATCACATTACGTGCTTTTAGTACCGGTCATACAATACTGAAACATTGCACATTGCTTAACAATAAGTAACAGACTAAACGACTGTATTGCATCTAAAAATAAAGGTCATGGCGCAGGTCAAATCCTTTTCGTCGTTTTGCACAAAAACGGACTGGGGAATCATAATCGAGGGATGAGCTTTTATTTAGATCTAATTATACTATTTATGAATATTCAACAATCAACCTTTCCTGCTTCTTATCAAGATCTCCAGAAGCTGTGTTATGAATTAGTTGTATTACTATTATGAGGAATGTACAGAGGGCTTGTGGGTAATGATGCATCATGGGAGACTAATTTACATTAAAGTCTGCCTATTTGGGAGAAGATTTCATTCTCCCAAAAGGGAGATTATACCAGACTAATAAATGACTAAAACCAACACTGTTTATTTAAAATGTTTGAGGATATACTTTGATTCTTGTACACACATGAATAACCAATCAAAAGACAATCTTCATAGATGATGTAACTGCATGTTTGGTTTCAAGATTTGAAAAAAAAAAAAGATGAGATTTTCTACCCAAAACAAACTAAAGCTGCAGTTCTACCAAATATGAGCACAAAATTAAAGTTTTTAAAGGAAACACAACCCACAGAATAATTCGGGTTCTAATTGAGTAAAAATGTATGAAGATTCCAAAATTCAATAGTTTCCCTCAAAAATAAATCCGTTTACAAATCTTATTTAAAAGTTTGAAGCCCTATGGAGTTCACTATATTGTTCGATATAAATCGAAACTGCTGGTTTTCAATCTGGAAGTGACATTTTAGAATCAATCCAATTTTTTTGGCCATGAAATATTTCACAAATAGAAAACACTAAACAATGACAATTAGGATTTAAGTGTGAATGATTTCACGATTTTCTTGTGCTTTAGAAGCGCAATTAAATTTTGATTTGAAAGATTATTTGCTTTATTTTGAAGATTATAGTTTGCTTTCCGTAAGAATAATAATAATTGCTTTTTTGCATCTTATTTCAGAACCAGTTCTTTAAAATTCTCTCGTAGGCCTATACGTTAGGCTAGTTTTTTTACCGTAGGCATAAGTTCTCATCAGTTTAGGCCTAATGTTACAGACGGGGGTTAAAAAATAGCCTACTGACTGAAGAAAAAGTTCCAAAAGAACAATTTGTACAGCCATGTGCTTGACATTGTGACATGATTTCTAAAATTTCTCGCTAATAATAAAATCTTTTTTTAACTTTCACAAATCAACTCCCGCTCGACTGTGGTATGGTAAAGGTGCATAGGACTAGATGTTTACACATATCATGCGGAAACAGAACTGATTCGATAACGTCACTTGAAGTCACTTCGATTGAGGGCAGGTGTATAAGATGGCCACACCCATACAATTTGCATATCAAGTAATTAATGTTTTAATTAATTAAACTTAAATATCACGGAACGTTTTTAAAGTATCCCAAGGTGGGTATAGTGTTTAAATTATATGTTCCATCATAATAGAAAAGAGAAATCTGTGGGTTTGTGTCTCCTTTAAACACCAGAAGCAATGAGGCTACTTAGGCAAAGCTCTGCAACTTAGAACATTTATTGGCTTTACTTAAAATAAAATGTGATGGCAGGTTTGCCCATTACAATTAAGAGCAGCCTAAGCATAGATCAATTTTGAAAAGTGGGGTTCAAAAAGGGGTTCAAACGTGACAAAAATTTTCGGATTTTGTTTTTTTTAAGATTAATTTTCTTACCTTTCCTTTCATTTTGTATCACTAGAATTTGGTTTATATGAATGTTAAGACATAAAACTTTTTAATAAAAAAGTCAAAACAAAAAAAATATTGATTTAAATATGAAATCTTAGGCAAAAATAGGCAAATTTTTATAAGCTTGTATTTTTTCTTGTGAATAATGAAAATGGAGGATTTTTTTACATATTTAGATTGTATGTGAAATTTCCTTTCCAATGGCCAGTCTAAATATTTTTTCTCATAGCAAAACATACAAAAACAATACAAAAAAATAAAATAATAATTACCGCTGTAATTACTCGCAAAAAACAAAGCCGCGCACACGGCTGGCATTCGAACCCAGTGTATGCACATTGCCAGCTTGCACACTATCCACTACACCAGACTGCCTATGTTGTATATGTGTTTGTTTTTAACTTAAATATCTGTATTAAGCAAGAGGGGGTGGTTGCTCTTTTTCATCACAATATTTTTGGCATGCGATAGGTGTACTGCGATCCAGAGTTATGATTTTTTTCAATAATTTGTCTCAAGAAGGCTAAAAATCATCAAATTTTGCACAACTTTTGCCAAAAAATAAATATTGGTGATAAGGACAGAAAAAACTAAACCGTAATTGGATACTTTGATGTCTTAGGCACTTGTTCACAGCTTTTCAAGCAAAAGTTAGGTCTGAAAGTATGGCAAATAAGCTTTTGAAAGAAAAATAATAAAAATGTTTCTTTGTTAAATTTGTGAATTTTTACATTTTCTCTATTTTAATCCATTTTTTCTCAAAAATCTTCAACATAACCCCAATTAAAAAGTTAAGTTTTCTGAAAGGGCTATTTGAGCTCATTCATATGATATCCGGATCACTGCTGTGGACCTATTTGACAAAGCAAAATAATTTTTTGAAAAGTGTATGTCCATTTGGTCGTGTCTCAACCGTGTTGGCATTTAAGGGTTAAATTATATATCTGATCTTTTCATTGAAGAAAGTAACACAAATATCGTACTAAAAGAGACTACAATTGTAAAATTTTGCAAAATCTAAAGACAATACATTTGAGCCAATTTCAGTCAAACAGCCCTACATTGAATTTGTTTCTGCTGAAAAAGCAACAGTATATCATTATATTGGTTTCTTATAATGTGCAATATCACAATTCTAAATCGTCTCATTGCACGCCAGTCAATTAATTCAGGGCTTAGCTAGAGACGGTGCCCTAAACTTGACTAGACTGGGACAGTATGCCTTCTGTTATTACCCCCTCCCCCCTCCCTTATAATTTGTATTGATATTTTCAAAAGAATCTTTGAAATTGGGTACAAGGCAAAATTTAAAATGTGGACCCACGCTTGTCATTGATTGACATGCCCACCCTCACCTTCTTTGCAAAGTTCAAAGAGTACCCCTTTACAAAGATAAAAACTGGGTGTTCTTATATCAAATATCATTCCCTTTTATATAACTGATATTTTTACTGACAATTTGAAGAAAGTTTCACAAACATTTGCTATGTGAAATTTAAAATTACTATGCTTTGGGAAATTTGCTAGTGGGGGGATAATTGTATATTCCATATCCCCCACTCTCAAAAAAGTGGAGGAATATATACCACCCCAACCCCACAGGATCTGCGCCTATGATTAAGAGATGCCATTTTCTGTATATTATGCACACTCCTAATAGATTAAGATATTAGCACTCTCTAGAGAGCATACTTCCGCCCGTTGCAAGTCCATCATGCCTAGAAAAAATTAGAGTTCATTTGATCCCCATACCTAATATAATCTACCTCAGAAATCCTAGGCCCACCAAGATTCATCCCAAGTTTTGAAGACTGTAATGAACATTTGCAATCTGAACACTTGAAGATTTTTTTCGGACTATAATCTTTTTAAGGCCATACCATTGTTTTCAATTTTAATCAAGTGAAGCATCACTGTTTGAGCTCTATTCAGCCAGGATTCACATTCCTTCATTTTCCATTCATGGGAGAAACCAATTGTATCATTTTTATTGATTCCAGAGAACACTTGATGTAAGTCCCTTTGAGGCCAGAAAAATGTATTGTTTGGATCTTCATTTAGAGCATAAGGTCATTGTTCAGCACATTTCATTGGAAAGTTTCAATTTAGTCTTGACAACTTAGTCTTGACAGATCTCATCCTAAAACATCCCCACCCCTCAATTTTTGTCTTCCCCCTGTTCCAATTAGTGCCACATTTTAATAAACTCTTTATAAGAGAGTAACAAAATCACACACCAAATTTAATCCAAATACAATCATCAGTTCTGGAGATATTTTGATGACAGACAAGCATATCTTAAAATGTCCCCACCCCTTCACTTGCACCTTCCCTGTTCTAATATTTCTCAAATTTTAATCACTTCTTTCTTAAGCAGAAAAAACACCACATATTAAATCTAATCCAAATCCAATCATCAGTTATGGAGATATCTTGATAACAGACAAACAAACAGAGGCAAAAACATGTGCCCATCCCCCCATTTGCACCCTTCCCATGTTCCAATATGTCTCAAATTGTTATCACTTCTTCCTTAAGCAGTAACAAACTCACACACCAAATTTAATCAAAATCCAATCATCAGTTCTTCTAATATCTTGATAACAAACAAACAGACAGACAAACAAACAAATTTACAGAGGCGAAAACATAATCTCCATCCAACTTTGTTGGCAAAGTTTTGTTGTGCCTAGTTTCTCTGGACATCAGCTGACTTGATTTGTAGCTATATTGTTGCAGACAAGATGAGCCTTACCGTGAAATGTAAGAATCTCTCACATCAAATAAAGACTGATTATGATCTTCACATTTCCAGGAAAACAATTGCATGTTAAACAAAAAAAGTAGACACTTTATCTGATGATACTCATCTTTTTAAAGCACAAAATGTATATACAGCAGTCAAAATAAACTTATGAGCTATTTCCAAATCTTTCCAAGTTTTAGTGGTATGTCAGGGGCATTTCTAGTAAGTCAAACTATTATAGCTTTTTTTTCTATTTAGGTATGATCAAGGATATTTTAATTTTTTTCTCCAAGTAGAAGCAATCTGCAGATATTTCTGCCCCATCATTATGAACAATTTGTACAATTCATGCAATGATGCATTTATTTTCCTCCTACTCCTTCTACATTCAATCCCCAAACTCGAGTTAATGAGGCATTTGACATCATTCTTTTTGAGACAAGCCCCACCCACCCGGTCATTTTCGAAAAGTTGTGATTTCATTTTGGAATAGGTGCCTCCATTTCTGTAAAAGCAAATCCATTCCAAGCAGGCTTGTTTTTTTAAGAAGCCCTAGGTTTGTTATTGTGTTAATCTTGAAAAATAACAAGTTGAAATATATATTTTGGTTCTTTTTTGGGGTATTTTGGCCATTAAAGAGAGTACATTGATTTTCTTTTAAATTTGAAATAGGTTAAAACTTGCCATGCTCCTGACTGTTTTGGCAGGTTTTGAAATTAAAGTGAGCTTTATTCTGAAAGATTATAAGATGCCCCACATTTTGATATCAAAAACAGTTTGTTGCGAAAACATTCAGGGGGTACATTTCTCCTAATTTTTTTAAATGTTTTTAATTGTTTCCGAGGAGTTTAGTGTGGGCCTATATTGTTACTACACAGGAGGGTACAGATATCATACTTTAAATGGTGATTTCTAGCTGAAAAGGTTTAATTTTGGGAAAGTTTAACCGTAACATTAAAGCCTAACTTCAGGTGATATATATACACCAATAGCAATAGCGCATTTGCCGTAATTACACTGGCCCAGAAATAGGTCTGTATTTGCCATGCTCCTGACTGTTTTGGCAGGTTTTGCAATTAAATATCATTTGAAAGATGTGTAGAAGGAAATTTTACATCACATAGTCAAAAATCTTTCTGTTGCGAGAATGATTACCTACATCGCATGGGAAAAATTAATTGGGTAAATTTGTCAGTTTTGTAGCATTCTTTTTGTCTGTAAAATTAATCCTTTTTTCAATCAATGATAACTTTAAAAAGCCAATGAATATAATCATTCAACCTTTAACTAAACTTTTTGCAAAATTGACAATCATTTATCCATTCTTTGACCATGAAATCATCATTGGCAAATGGCACGTTTGAACTCATTATATATTCCTAAATCTGAGTGGGCGTGAATACGTACAGAAGAAAAGAAACGACTTTTTAGAGTTTGGGGATTGACTGTCTAGATCACAAATATTTAGTCTATTAAAATTCGTTTTTATTACTGAAAGCCCTTTAAAAGTGTTAAGTCACTATAACCACCCACATATATGCTGCCAAACAGCTGTACATTTAATACCTGTTCTTAACAGTGCACCCAAACTAATGGAATTGTGACACATGATCTTCTTTTCAAAATAATGATATAATTCCTCTATATCATCACTGATCACAATTAATTTAAGATAGATCTTCCTTAGAGGGATTAGAAGGGTTTCATGCATGTCTTCTAAAAGTACAAGCTCAGCAAACCGAAAACATTTGGGTTATTGTTACACAGATTAATTCAACACCAAAAGTAATTGCACTCCAATGCCATATTAGTTGTTCTGCTCCTTAAAGTTTCAAACAGTCAGACCCGACCTGATACATAACCAAGTCAGGTCAGACTTTTTCTCTTTATTTTCTTTATTCTGAAAACCTTAGTTGTTGTGGAAGTTGGTCTTGAGTACCATATTAGCAATGGATGAAGTCCTTATTGTGTGGTTATTTTGATTAGAATAAAGTGGTCTCACTATTTGCAGCAGTAAGTTTGTGGTTATGATTTGCTAGAACAAATTTTTAAGAAGAAAGACAAGTCATGCAAAGTTTGATACTGTCAATTTATAATCATTTGCCTTTAATAATTATTAGCATTAATCTTTGCATTTGAATCCTCACTTACTTTTGCAAAAATATAAGAGTCAATAAATGAGCTGCTCACACTGATGTCTTAAAAAAATCAATTTAGCACAATGCAATATAGGAAAGGAAGAAATTTCTTCAATCTTTTAAATTCCCTTAGATAATATATCTAGACATGGTTGTACAGGAGCCAATGTTGTCTCATATCTAACATTAAGATACACCACTCTTTGTAAATAAGTTATTCAACACTACTGAGGTATCCTTTATATATGATATATAGAAGAGTGTTAAATTCTAAAAAAGATATGGAATGTCATTTTCACTGAAGACAAACAAATATACAAACGTAACGGATACACTGGGGAAAATGTTTTACTTTGTATTTGTCACTAGTACTTGCAAGTACAAATTTATAGTTTTGTAAAATGATACATTATTACTTCCAAATAAAATCTTGAAGACACAGGATGTATTATGTTCAATCCTTCATTACTAAAAAGCTGAAGTACAGTATATGCAAACAAGTTTAACTTTCAGTTGTCATCTACAAAGATGGTTAGGATCTTATATGATCTCCTAGAATTGGTTAAGATTTTAGGATGAGAAAGAAAGACACACTAAGTTTGCAATAGAACATATTATTAAGGAAAGTAAGCAGATTAAGAATTGTGCTTAGATAGAACAGTACAACTATGCAGATGTATTAATACTGATAATTGCCTAACAAAGGTATAATCTTAAAGAAAGTGAAAATCCTAATATTTTCTAAGCTTTAAGCTGAATCCATTGAAAGTTTCAAGCTAGAATTGAGTGTTGTGTAAATAAAAATATATATAAGGACACAACACATATGGAAAGTTGAACTGGGACAAGATGCAAAATGTGTTAATTAAATGCAAATTGACTAAACTTAACTTAACACATGTGTGTGCCAGAGGAAAATATACACTGGAAATTTTCAAGGATATATTTTTTTGGAAGGTGTAGAAAGGATTAGGACGGGTGAGGGGAAGGGTTGTATGACATACCATCATTATCGCAATACATTATAGGGCATCACACAGTGTAGTTTAATCTCTCTGTTCTGAGATTGACTAGAAGTGCCAGAATAACAATTCCTTCAGTCTGTTTATTTGAAAGAGAACTTGTAAAACGTCCAACTTGTTATATCATTTTAGAATAATATGCTGATAAGATTACACTTTTCTCTTCCAAATATATATGAAAACACAAAAGCAGGGTACAGACATACATGTGGTATAATATAAAAGAATGTGATATATCCTAAATGTGATAGAACTTAAATGTGATATAATATCTACCTGTTGTTTAATTTTCAAATAACAATTCCAGAATCTCAACTGGAATCTCAACTGGAATCTCAACTAAAATATATAATCTATACATTACAAAGTCATTGTTAAACTGACAGAACCATGACAATTACCTAACTGCCCTTGACTCTTAAGATTCAGCACTAAGCACAAAACTGGTTTATCTTAAATTGCCCAAACAATGTATGCAATGATAAAGAACTTAAAAACAATACAATTCACATTTTTCAATTCTCTAGTTTTATAACAAGAGGTCAGCTTTCTGAGATTTAAGTGGTATCATGTTGCATATTTGCTAATAAAACAACTCCATCATCAATTCTGAATGAAATGCGAGCAGTATAATACAAATGATTAATTTCCTGAAAACGTGCTCGTTCATTGTTTCAATAAAAGCAATACTATTCAAAACTCACATTTCAGTTGAAAGATATTATACAATGATTACAAATATTAGAGGGAATCTAGCTAAAAGCTAAGCTTGGATGCCTAACTTAATTTGCAGGAATACAAAGGCATAGTCAGGTTTTTATTTTAGGTGGGGAGGGGAGGGGGAGGAGGGCAGATCTGCTAGCTGTATACGCTTTGCAAATTTAGTATGTGGTCTAGAGAACCGCTCAAGGACCCCTAAACCTAGTGGAAGCTATGCGTTTTGGTGGACTAGAGGGTGCCTAAAAAAGTTTAATATCATATTCAATCGCTCGATATATCAGCTAATATATGAAAATGTAAAATCATATTGAAAATGATATCCAAAACCAAAAGGTTTTGTAGTTCCGATGCTTTTTTTATGCTGAATGATTTTGTTTTAACTGTTAATGTCATTGCATATCATGAAATATTTGACGACAAGAATTCTTCAGATATCGTGTTTAGAAGCTCTTTTCAGCAATATCATATTAAGCCCTGCCCACTAGGCTAATTAATGATATTCAATGTTTTTATCAAATGAACACATACAAACTAGCTAATATCATAATTCTAGTACATATGAAACAAAACAGACAAATGATTGTTAAAATATGAGCATTTCAAGAATTTTACATTACACCCTGCCTACTCATTAATATGCATAAAATCACCACCAAAATCATTTTTGTATTTGAATATTTCTTTATTTTTATATTCTATTTTCTAATTGATTGATAGATTATGATTATCTTATTTATTATTATTTCATTTATTGTTATAATTTATATATATATATATATATATTATTATATATATATTTATATTTATTATTATTTTATATATATATATATATATATATATATATATATATTTTATATATATATATATATATATTGAGGGGGCGCTCCCCTGGCTACGTGCCTGAGTCACACAACTGGTTGAAAAGTGTTTTTTTCTAAACGTTGGATAAATATAACATACCCATGTTGAAGTTATGAAAATATTGACAATTGGCTTGTTTCAGCATGAAAGTCATAACATGTAACATTAATGGTATATATGTTTGAATAGAAGAAATCTTTCCTAAATTACGAAAAGGATTTTAACTTAAAATCTGTCAAAATTGAATACAAATCAACCATTTTAAAGCTTTTAATCCACATAGAAAGGAAATCACAAGGCCCTGAGAAAGATTTTTAGATTTGGATATGTTTCAAATGCATTATTCTGAACTGTTCCTACTCATACATCATTAATTTCACATATTTAGAAATAACTTCGATCAGGTATATCAATTGACAACTAAGTAGCTTGATTGATTTCCAAGATGAAAAGGCTGTTTTACATACAATGTAATGCTCTCTTTAAGTTATTAAACACAATTCTTTTGTAACAATTATATAATTATTTTAAACTTGGTAGATATGACAACTATCCTTTTTGCTCAATCAAAGTAATGACATTTTAGTTGT
This sequence comes from Chiridota heheva, assembly GCA_020152595.1. Classification (NCBI taxonomy): domain Eukaryota; kingdom Metazoa; phylum Echinodermata; class Holothuroidea; order Apodida; family Chiridotidae; genus Chiridota; species Chiridota heheva. Next base: position 2,039,598 of record JAIGNY010001912.1, read on the forward strand.
GTAAATAAAGCTTGTTTGTTAAAAATTGTTTACTACCTCCATTTGTCAAAAATCTTTGAACCCTTTTACAATTGATAAATCAGAGAATCTTGGTAAATCCTGAATGATTATCGTCATAGGCGTAGGGGTGTCCAAAGGAACGTGGGACAAGGGGGCATGCATGGAGTTTTTTTTTTATATCTTAGCGTAATTTTGACGCCCCCCCCCCCAACTTTTGGAAGGCAAATTCCACCTATGGGTTTGAGATTTGAGGGCCATGTCCCCCTCCAGCACAGCCCTCAGTGTCAGGTCCCCTGGTAAATGATTTTATCGAATAAATACTAAATGTATGTTACATTTTATATGTACTATGTAGAATTCGTGAGTGAGTGAATTTTTATTTGTTTTCAAGCTTCAAGAATGATGTAGAATAATTTCATGTAACTTTCGAAAAGGCACCTCATTCCCCAGTCCATCCTCAACTTTCAAAAGGGTACCTCCTGCCCCCTTACTCTAGGGCAAGGTGGAAGTTGCCCCCTTGGTTCCGACATCACTGCTATCATGGAGTGTGAGAATAATGGCATGGGGTTCAGGGCTGTGGGGTCAAGGAGATGCAGCCTCCAGAAGCCCTGCAAAGTTGTACATTATTCTCAAAATATTACACAAAAAGGTTTTTTTAAGATACTAGTCAAAAACCAGGTAACGTAAGTAATGAAAATTGAACTGCACAATCATGAAATCACAACGTATGAAAGGAGGAATAGAAATGATGTCTGTTGAGGTTTAACGGCACTGCAACAGTCAGAGTCATATGTGCCAAAATAGAAAAGATTCATTGTCAATTGTTGGAAAAACTTTTCAATGATGATTGTATTCTCTAAACAAAGGTGTAGGAAGCAGCTATTCTGTAAATGGCAAACTGTCCCTCCCACCTGGGCTAGGGAATTTGACCTTACTGGTTACACTTTTTTTCTGGGAGGTAAAACAAGTCTTGGCACTTTTTTTCTTCCACCCCAATTCAATGTTAGCATGCGCTTTGCAAGAAAAGTTTTTGCTTACTTGGTATACTTGTATTGTTAACTAGTGTGTACATGTTCATGGTATAGAACAGTTGAATATCATTAATATACATTGTGGGCTGGGCTTAATTGGTTTTGCTGAACAGAGCTTGTAAATACAGTAGCTCAAGGACAATACATTGGATACAGGTCATATGTGGTACTGGATTACACATTGTCTGCTTGTGTGCCTTAACAACTCCTTGGTGGGGGCTTAATATGAAACAATTTTTTTTTTTTTTAAAGTGTTGTCAACAGGTTCTCTTTTATTGATGTGTGATGTACATGGTGGGTATTGCTTATGAATATATGTTATTTTAGCATATTTCGTGATATGCAATGCGAGTTGGTATAAAAGTTGAAAATCAACCAACAATGATAGAATGCAATGAAACCACTAAACATTTTGATTTTCTCGTTAAGACCCCACATAGTAGAACATGCAGTCTCCTAGCTGTTTGTTGCATCAAGGACCTGTTATTTGGGACCAAATAAAAGGTCCCTGGTTGCATAAACATTTCATCAGGAACCATTGGAAATATCTGCTACTGAAAATTGAAGAAATGTGAGTACAATTACTTCCCCTCAACATGAAAAATTGCACCTTAAATCAGGGTGTTCTGATTTTCCACGTTGGAAAATGGAACATTTCTAGGCCACAGAAAATTCACACATACATACAGTGTACAATTATACATACACTGTACATACAGAGTTTATTTTGGTAATGGTTTAAGCGTGACACAGCGTGTACACTATTGAGTGAGGGCGCTGTGAGTATCAATGTCACAGATGTCGGAGCACAATATTGGCATGATCCCCATTTAGTATCTTGTATTCACTGGCAAAAACATCTCCCCATCTCACTCTCATGATGGTAAAAATTTCAACTGAGTTTTGTGTTTGGTTTACTTGAAATAAGATCATTTTCATTGTGCTTAACTACTAAAAATTCTATAATTATCTATTCTCTTGCAAAATTTATGTGATAAAAATACCAATTTACCCATCATGTACGACAGTATTTTTCTTGTGTGGAAATACCAAATAATTATGTACTTGGCCAGCATTGTATAGATATCTTTTTATGCAAAACAAGTAATATTACAAAGAAACTTTTGTTCTTGTCCCAAGTTTTTTGTAGAAAATTTGTGTCACTTTGGTCATTATATTGAATATAAACAGCAGTAGTCAGGAATGGTGAATTATTTTGAAAGTGAGGAGCTGAACTCTAGATATGGTAAACATAAATCTGCCAAAGATCGCCATCCTGGTTAATTCGGTTTTTGTTTGAAGCTTATGCCTGGCAAAAACATTTAATGTTGTAAGTGAACCTTTTTTGTATATTCTTACATGATTTGCAACATAAAGTATATAGGTTACATTAAAAGACTCAGACTTCAAGTAGAGTTGCCAGTTATCAAAGATAGGATCAAATTTTCCTTTGTAAATGCATTGATTCCTTCTAAAGTCATTGGGGCCTTGAAATTCACAAAAAAGGATGCCTATCAACTAAGATGATTATAAAGGAAGTTTTTTATATTCTTTTATACAAGATGTGTATTTTTTATTGATGCTGTCAGAATGTGTGTACTGTAAGTGACAGTTGAACATTTGAAAGAAATAGATACATCTTTGCATCATACGAAACCACATTAGTTGTTCTGCTCCTTAAAGTTTCAAACAGTCAGACCCGACCTGATAAATAACCAGGTCGGGTCAGATTTTTCCTCTTTATTTTCTTTATTCTGAAAACCTTAGTTCTTGTGGAAGTTGGTGCTGAGTATCATATTAGCAATGGATGAAGTCCTTATCGTGTGATTATTTTAATTAAAATAAAGTGGTCTCACTATTTGCTACAGTAAGTTTGTGGTGATGATTTGCTGGAACAAATTTTTAAGGAGAAGGACACGTCATGAGTCCATCCATGAAGCAATTCTCTGAATTTGAATAATTTAGCTATATGAAAATTAAGCAATCACAAATCCTTCATACAAGAGAATTAATATTTGATATCTTATTTCTCACTTATGAGATTAGCTTGGCTATATCTCTGTAGGTGTTTGTAGTGTTGCAGTTAATTATTTGAGATGAGCAGTGATTGATATGATTATATTTAATTGATCACAAGCCAATAACCAATAAAATTTGAGATATGTTTGTAAAGTTATCATTGAAAGTTTGCACTCTCACTCTTATCATAGACCAAATAGGTACTCTACTTTCAAATTGGACACTGGTTCGCATTGGTGGTGGTATCAGTGTGAATAGATTGATGCTAAGTAGCTGACTCTTAGCGAAAAATTAAAATTGTACTCAAACAAAGTGGTAATTATTCATTGTTCGCTTTGATTACACAAATGAAAATTGATGAAGAAGAGTATAAGGGAAAGAAAAAGTGGCAAGTACTTTTGTTTGGGATTGTAGCTTGAAAGAATGGGAAAATTACAGAGAAAATAGTAAATCTCAGAAGGTTACCCTGACAGCAGGAGATTTACCTAATAAACAGCATGAGCACCAATGGAAACATAATATTTACCAGTGTAGATTTTGTAGTACCATTATTAAAAAAGTAGTGATGATTGTATGGATCATTCCCCAAGCCAAAAATTGGAGAGGATATACACCCCCCCCCCCTTCCACCCCCCATTAGTGTCAATGCCTGCAGGATACAGAGCTTTTTTCCAGAATGTCCACACAATTGCTCATAGTGATCATAAACACTGATTCTGTACTTATCTCTGGATCTTTAATGTGTCAATCAGATCTAGGCATAAAATACAAAAACCCATGTTATTTGACACTTCTATCATATACTAACATCTGATAACAAAAAATATTATTTTGTTCATGGATCAAAAATATGTCAATAAGCCCTTGATTTTCCAGAAAAAAGTATGCAGGCACGGTTATTAACAAGTATTTACATGTTGAAGAAGAACATATTTGAATAATCCAACCCTAGTATCAAGTGTCATAGACCTCAACACGGCCCAATGCCTTGACGTTATATCCAAGTTTTATGCAATTACACAGGACTGATTAAAAATGATTGATGGAGCAAAGCTGTGTTAAATGATTAGTTCAGTGGTCAAGCATGTTTATCTTATTTGAAAGAGGACTTCAAAAGAAACAAAATGTTGAACAAAGCATTCATAAATCTTATTCCGTTAAGGAGATATTTAAGTTTAAAGTTTGGTATTATTTGTGAAATTAAGACTAGTTGTGATGTCAGAGCCTCAGATTCCTCAGTCTTTGTTTTTTATCATATTTCATCATATAAAAAGTAGTAAAACTGAATCTAGGAAGGGTACTTATAATACATCACCTGAAAAAAGTTTGAGGGAAAATAATCTAAATAGTGAAAAAATTCAATAAACTTTTTTTAAAATACATAAGGACTTTGAGGAATCCGAGGCTGTGACATCACAACTTGTCTGATTTCAGTCGTTTCTACTGAAATTATACCAAACTTTAAACTTGAATATCTCCTTAATGGAACAAGATTTTGCAATGCTTTTTCACCATTTTGTTTCTTTTGAAGTCCTCTTTCTGAAAGATGGACATGCTTGACCACTGAACTAATTCTTTAAATCAAGAGTGTAAAGCTTTGAAAACGATTTTGTTTATAGGCTTCTGGTAATCATTGAATGTCATTCTGTTAAATGAAATCAAATCTTTTAATCATATTAGTTGCAAAACAAAAAGAGAAAAAAAATGATGAATAGAAGTAATTTTATTGAAACAGCTGAGGAGTTTTGGGAGTGCTTGTTTGCTGGTTCATGAAAATTTAATAAAGACATTTTAAAGGGGAAAAAACAGGTAAGGGAAAACAGCCTAATAACAGTTAAAGTGATAATTACAAATGACTTTGAAGGTACTTTGGCCAGTATTTTAAGTTTCCTTTTGCTTCATTATCTGTTAATCATAAAATCTGTAACATGTGTCTGCATAAATGCTTGTTTTTTGTCAAATGACTATAAATGCAAATGGTATAATTAGCAATTAACCTACATGAACCTATATGGGAATTTATATTGTCTGCTGTTGAGATGGATGTCAGTCAGTCAGAATATTATAACCCCTAGGCACTAGATATACTGTAACCTATTCTAATTATGCACTACATTATAGAGAAAGACACTACTGGATTAAAAGGGTTTAAAGGTTAATGGAAAGTGTATTCATTTCCAGCTTGATACACCTGTGGCTATTATTACCCATAGTGCAGTAGTGATGTATATGATGAAATATGGCAATTGTCCATAATCATCACACAAACTTGCTAGATTTATTTCCATATTTGAAAAAGAGATGTCGTATAAACACCATTACAAATTTCCAAACTTCATTTTACTGAACTTCCTTTTCACTAACCTGATTTACATATGATATGCTCACCGAAACACTAATAATTGTCCCCTTTCTTATTTTGATAATTTTTAAGAATGCTATGCCTAATCAAGATAACAAGTCATTGAAACAATTTTTGCCTTTGTTTTGCTGTTTACTGAAAAGAATTGATTGAAATGATTACAATCACATCTCAAACAATTAAGTTCCTCCTATTTACTAATGGACAACACTACAAAGGTTAACTTGCTGAAAAAAATATATGTAGAAAACTGCGGAAAAACAATTAAAAATATGAGTTTGCTTGCCTAAATACAAAGCGATACATGGTCACTAGCCTCAAACAGTAAGATTTTTCTTTTACTTAATTGTACTCAACTACATGCAGTTGGTAAAGTCATTTTAACAGTGGGCGCAAAAGAATCACTGATTTTGAAGAGCAACATATATGATCGAATTGCATAATGTAAGGCTGATGTTCACCTTTTGCTCACCTTTTGCATCACAAATTTCAAGTTTGATAAGTCGACCCAAGAGAATAAAACTTTAAACAAAGGTCGAGTACTATTTTGGGACTTGTATTTACCTTCATACACAATCATTTTCAAAGCAATGCAATATTCTTAAAGAAATACACTAGAATTACCAGACTTGACTGCTAATGAACTGCAGTAGGGGGAAAAGGAAAAAGCTTAATGAAAGGAAAATGGGTGGCCGATACTGCATCACTTCTCATGAAAGCAGAACATGGTTACTCTGATATGTACATAAGTTATGTTGGGGAAGGAGAAGGGGGATAAGGATTCTCTTATAAATGGTCTGCTGGTTTTGATACTGGTGATATCAAATAAAGCCAGAAAGATACTTAATTAACCTTGTTGTTCACTGACAAAGGAAGATGCATCTTGTATATCTTTGCTATACTTCCTTTACTGTGGACATTTATATTGTTTCTGTTACAAATAAAAGCAATTTTAAGTAAAACAGATGATGTTTTTGTTTTCTACTGTAGTCACTAAGTTTTAACACTTATTTGAAACTTATACTCCAGAGATAGTTAATTAGCATCTCAAAGGAATAGTTTCATTTCTAATTGCGCACAACACTTTAACCAACAAATAAAGTAAATAGAACTACCACATCTACAAAATTTCATAATTGCTGGTACGCCAGCAAAAATATCACTTTATTATAGTTACTATATAAGGTTTTATGAATAAAAAACAATATGAGAAATATTTAAGTAATAGGTCTTGATTTCCTAAAAGTTGATTTTCATTTGCATAATCAAAGCTCATAAAATGAACAATCAGTACAATCTTAATTTAAAGAATTAAGATAAAAAGCTTATGTATTTAGTACAGTTGGTTTTCAAGTATTGTAAGTACGCTATCTTTTGTTTTGCTAAAAGTCAGCCACTTGCCATCAAACTATTCACACTGATACCACCACCAATGCGAACCAGTGTCCAATTTTGGTCTATGGTAAGAGTGAGAGCGCAAATTTGTAATGATAACTTTACAAACTTATCTCAAATTTTAATCATTATTGGCTTGTGATCAATTAAATATAATCATATCAATCACTGTTCATCTCAAATAATTAACTGCAAATGCTACAAACACCTACAGAGATATAGTCAAGCTAACCTCATAACTGAGAAATAAAATTTCAGATATTCATTCTATTGTATGAATGATTTGTGATTGCCTTATTTTCATATAGCTAAATAATTCAAATTCAGAGAAATATTTCATGGATGGACTGGTTTCGTATGATGCAAAGATGTATCTATTTCTTTTAAACGTCAACTGTCACTTACAGTACACACATGCTGACAGCACCAATAAAAAATACACATCTTGTATAAGATGAAAATAAACTTTCTTTATAATCATCTTTTTCGAAGAAATTATGTTGAATATGAATTGTTAAGTCTCGTTTTCTCTTGTCTTTTTCTGGCTGTACTGAAATAAACTTCATGGAAAAAAAGAAGAAAAAAAACTAATGTATCTTCTAATTACTCTTGGTAGGATAATAACAAATGCTTTTGAAAATTTGTTAACATGTTCTGTGAAAAAAAAGGAGTAATTAAATTCATCTAGATAATGATTGGCATTAAAACAAATAGGGGTATTTGGAGAGTAATTGAGGCACAAAACCAGCAACGATCACAATCTGTATGTTTATAATATTTTATGCAATTTATCAAAACCTGTGAAACACTTTTAATGTAGGCCTTCTGACTACGCTATAAGAGAACATAGATTGAACTTGCATAACTTTATATGCATATATATATATGCAGCTACAAGTACATGACACTTCAGGAAGTCGAATTCAAAACAAAATCTATATTTTAACCAACAAGCAAAAGAGATTTTCTTTTGTTGAACTTTCATCATTTCGACAAACTCTCCATTTTGATGTAAAGGTTTAAATTGCGAGCTCATTTTTAACATTTAGATGAGCTCATCAAAGAGGTTCAATACAATTTTGCAGCGAAGCTCACCATTTCTGTAAGGGTGTTGAAATATAAGCATTCAGATTTTAAAATCAAGTCCCACCTACTCATTAATATCATGACATTATACCACCACCAACAATAGGGCACATCTACGGATCATGGGTTATCTGTGTACCACATGTGACATGAATCGAGGGTACTGTTCTTGAGATACCGTGCTTACAAGGTCCTTTTAGCAAAATCATATTAAGCCCCACCCACTATGCATACGAATAAAATTCAATATTAAACCACGAGCATGTGGGCACTTGCCAACAACATTACTATGCCAAATATGAAAGGAAATGAACAAGCGATTGTTGAAGCAGACCCATAGCTTGATTAAAAAAGGGGCAGGGTGCTAGATTGTTGAGGGGCACATTAATGCGCTCACGAAACGCTGCGTCTTGTCGCCGTGGAGTCCAGGGCCACCCTTAAGGCTCAATCCCCTAGTGAAGAAGCTTTGGGATTTTAGCTATAATCATACATCTGAGAATTAAGCTATTCTGACTGATAAGGAACAGTCTATCATTCTGGCTTCTGTATCCGTGTGAAGTATTTCATTTATGAGGCTGAGTTAGATTACTAAGTAAAACAAATAAATAAATCTAAAAAATGAAATAAAAATCTATAAAAAATAAATATATATATTTTTTCTCATGAGGGGCAGGGCAGACCCCAAATGGGCAGAGCGGATCCCCAGGGGGAAAAGGCGGGTCCACAGAGGGGAAAGGCAGGCCGCCCCTGTGAAACAGCAAAGATAGGGGTCTGGTTGAAGAATGAACATTTCTAAATTTTTACATTAAGCCCCACCTACTCATTAATATGCATGACATCATTACCAAAATTAATTGGGCACATCTGCGGATCATGGGCTACCTGTGTACCATATATGACATAAATACAGTGTGTCATTCTAGAGATTTCGTGCTTACAAGCTCTATTTGGTGAAACAACATTAAGTCCTGCCCACTATGCATATTAATGAGATTCAACGTTTTAATACCATGAGCATAGGGACACAAGCTAACAACATTATTATGCTAAATATGAAACAAAACGGACAAACACTTGTTGAAATATGAGCATTTCAAAAAAAATTCATTAAACCCCACCTACTCATTAATATGCATGACATCATCACCAAAACAATAGGACACATCTTCGGACCATGGGCTATCTGTGTAACAAATATGACATGAATCCAAAGTATCGTACTTGAGATATCGTGTTAACAAGCATGTGTCACAGACACGCATACGTACATTCACATGCCAGCATGACTACATAGGTTCCTTATGAAATTTTTTGTAATGATTGACTCAGATGCCATTCACTGTAATAGTATTATATGCAACAGGTATTTCATATGTATTTTAACCCTTAACTCTACCACGCGGCAATAGTATCACCGTTCTCAAACCACCTTTTTCTAAAAATAAAATAATGACTTTACCACAGTCCTATGGGAGTAATCTTGGTACCAGTTTAAAGGACTCGGATATTTCTTTCACAAAATGTAACTATTTTATAGGGGTCATATTACAGCAATTTGAGAAAAAAGTACATTGAAAAGGGTCAAACTAAAAAATTTACAAAAATTGTTTTTTTTCTTTTTCAAATTTTACATTAACTTCAAGATCACATTTTTGCTTCAAAATCAAACACCCAAGATCTATGACAAGATAGTATTGTTTTCTGGTCTAATCTTTATAATCCCTACCTGAAATCTTTTGTTCTGGAAAAATTTCTTCAAAATTTCATGAATTTCTTCCATTTTTGATCCGCTTTATTTTTCAAATCGTGTATCCAAACTGTACATCGCACATGCTATGTTGAACAACCATTCAAAAGTGCTTTAAATTTCCTTTCATTTGATATATAAATAAAGGCATACTCCCTTCTATTTAGAACCTTTCCTATAAGAATTATATTTCACCTTTCCAATTTAAACGACTTTGTGGTGTGAAGGAAATGTACGCGGCTAGCACGCAAGCGCTCCAGGTACGAGTCTCACCGTGACCACTGCGTAATTATTTTTCTGCTGCAGCTTTAAGGGGTCTTTTGACTATAATTATTTTTGATGTTTTTTCATCTGTGCTTTCTTTCTAAAAATGATAGATTAGTATCACTGGAAAGGAAATTTAATAAGAATCTAAATATGTTACACAAATCTCTGTTTTCAATATTGACAAGAAGTTATACTTCTGCAAAGATTGACCATTTGTTGACCAAATTTAGCCAAAAATCGTTTAATTTCCATATTTTTGTCCAATATTTCCTAAATTGGCTTTCATTACTAGCCTCTATTTCAACCAAACTTGTAACGAAAGAAAATGAAGAAAAAAAAGGTACGAACATTAGACTCGCCTTTTTTAAAGCGCTGGTAGAGTAAGGGTTTAATAAGGTTTCCCGTATGGATTACTTGTAGAATAGATGTTTAGAAGGAAGAAACTGTCATTGAACCTGTCACATTGTGGCCCCTAGGTCTTTGATACCATGTATTGTAACACAGTTGTCAATATACAGGTACCATATTACTTCAAGAATTTGGAGTCATATAAAGGTGAAAACTCCTTGAAGTGAGCAATAAGATTAATGAAGAAAAATTACAGCTCACTGGTCAAGTTCACAAACTTTAAAGTAAACGTAAGGAACAATATCTGTTGGGATTCGCTCAAAAAATTGTATACTCAGTACTTTAAAATTAATTTGACTAGTCTAGCAATAAGATAAAGGCAGACTGGACATACCACAGCAATGCATGTATAGTCTTCTTGCAGTTCGCACTGTAGATAGTGATGCTGTCTAACCTAATGATCAAATTACTTCCACATGTTTTGGAAGGATGAGGAGAAATATGACATCTATTTGTATTCACTATTTAATGCCATCACTGACAATGCTTCTCCTGATACTAAGATATAATGTCCATTTTAATTGGTGCAAACCTTTTTTTTAAATTGTCATGATAATGTGAGGCGGTATTTAATCTAAAGTCATAAATATCTATTATCATTATAAACAACATTGCAGTCATGCAATTACAATTACAGCTCAATTAAAATAAAACAAGCATGTAATTTAACGATTGATTAAACCAAGCAAAAATCTGAATTATAAATAACGTTTCTATATCATGTACATGTACATTTAATCACATGAAATAAAAATGTTAAAAAATCTTTCTGCAGAAGATAAAAGATGAAACCAGAATTGGACCATACCTTTTTACTCTCTGATCCTGAAGTTCCTTCATCATCTGTGGTACAGAATTGATAAACATCTTTATTTGTAACATCATGCTGAATGAGCATGGTCTGTGGTCTGTCATTATTTCCTAGAAAGCAAAATTAAATATGGAAAAGGATGAGTATAGTGTATTTAAAAGGTGGAATACCATTATACCACATGGAAAGTACCTGAATGAGGCTTGAGAAAATCAACATTTTTAATTTGTGAATAAAATATAGGAATTTCAGTTTCTTAATAGTAAGCATGATTCCAGACCAAGTACTCTTAAATGGGTCAGCATTGCATGATCTGATATCTTAAAGTTCATCAAGGATATATTAAAGAGGCAAAAACATCATATGGACACAATGTTTAGAACTCGGTTCAATTTATTTGAAATATCAACTAAGTGCTGCACAATTCGTTGGCCCTGATTTTACAGTATATAAATTAATTAAAACCCGAGATATGACTAATGTTTGATGTGGCCTAGTCGGTAAGGGGATGGAATTTTGATTTTTTTGGAACCAACAGTTGTAGGTTCGAATCACACCAGAACAATTTTTCTCAAATATTTCCTTTTCTTTTTTTGCTCATTGTAATTTTCATCTGATGACTGCTATTTTAGTATTATCTTACTAATCTTTCACTTTTTTTCTTCCCCTAATTACGTTGAAAAAACAAGTTTCCCGTAGATCATTATACCGCTATGCATTATGATTGAACCTTGACACACACAACGCTATTAAGTCTGCACATGTATACAAACAGACAGGGGTCTTTTGCGTTCCCGGAACCTGGAAGTGACATCATGCCCAATTTTATAGAGACTAACAACTGAGTCGAGTTTTCCCTCTTTAAATTCACCAAATATGAATCATTTTCCAAACAAATGGATATCAATGACTGTTCATAGTAAATGTCAATCCTAGATTACTAAAATTCCTCATTTCAGTTTTCCAACTATTTTCTTAAATTCAGACAAAAACCTTTGTTACCACTAAGATTGATATTGTGTCATTCAATCAGAAATAAGTGGTTGAAGCTTACTCTTAGAGTGTTTATGAACTGATGGATATGTTACTCATATCTACAAAAAGTTCCTGCTTGCAGGTGACAAATAACTTAATCTTAAATCATGCAGATATAAAATTACAACCAGCGGCTATTAAAAGTTTGCCAATTAATTATATTAAATTTGACATAGTAGAAATTTGATTAATTTCCTTGAAATGTACCCATTGAGATGATAACAAGTAAGTGAATGAACTGGTTGCCTAGTATCAGGGTGTAATTTGTTTCCTTTGATATCTTACCAGTGACATTTTGGAGATAACATTTATGATGAAATACTGGAAAAGACTTTTCTATATAGCACATACACAAGTCGTTACTTGACTTACCCTTTCTCATTGCTAAATCATCTTCTCACTAATAGTTCTAATAGAACTACTAAAATGACGTAAACTAAAATTGAAGTGAAAATTGATCACCATATGAAGGCAAAGCCCTCGGAAGCTCTGAAGATTCCTTCTTTTTGATGCCTTTAAATGGATTGAAATGTTACAATTTTTCAGGGATGAATATAGTACTAAATCAGAACAGTATCATTTGGTGAAAACAATAAAATCAGTCGAGATCCTAAACTTTTGGCCAGGTTTTCTAGCGCTAAACAAAGGTCTGAAAGTAGAGGAAAGCTTCCCTGAAATTTTTCTTTTGAGCTTCACGTTAAGGGGCAAATTATAACTTATATAGCTTATTTTTTGAGAAAGAGACATGACAGCACACTGCATATTTAAAATGAAAGATATTTTATTTGTATAGTTTTTCACAAAATACAAAAATATCAACTTGAATTGCATTGATTGGGCTATATGTTATGAGGGGCAAAACGGAGGTCAGTCCGCAGTCACAAAAACATTTCCACGATTGCCAAATTATTTAAAACTATTTTTTTAAGATAGGATTTTTTATAGATGGATTTTAAGAGGGGTGGCCAATTCCCTCCCCCCATCCTTTTCCTCTGGATCCACCCTTGCACCATATGTTCTTTGAAAAGCATTTCACAAAAATACCAAATTCTGTGCATAAATGAAAAATGAAAAACTAAACTTCACTCATTACCTGCAGTAAATGTAATAAAATCATAATATTATCATTACTGGATATGGTAGTGTTTGAAAGTGTACATGTATATTTATGTTATCAAATTCAGTCTTGTTGCACTATTTGATTAGGAAGGGCAGAGTTACAACTAAAAGTCACTGCTTGTTAATACATCAACAGCGATGATTCTTTACTTTGAACATGAACAACACTCGTCCATGGGCTTAATATTTAAGTGTGATTGATAGAAACAAAATATCATCAAAATCATGGTATTTTGCATTAAAATTTTGGTCCTTAGACCATCCAACCCAACACCTTCAATTTTCTTGAAATCAGGGGTAATCCACACCATTCAACCCAACTAACAATTCATTGACTAGAAAGCAGCTATTGTTACACCATACACAACACAGGGGTAATCTATACCTTCTTAACTGACAGCATCTTCATAGTCTACTCAGTTCACTTGTTAGCAACCAGGTACCTAATAGGTAATTCATCTGGGGCACAAGCCATATAAGTGCAATTCAGTGAAGCCTTAATTTTCCCAAAATCAGGGGTAAACCTTACCATTCAACTCGAGAGACTCTTCACAATTCATTGACTAGCAACCAGCTATTGTTACACCATACACAACACAGGGCTTATTTATACCTTCTTAACTGACAGCATCTTCATAGTCTACTCACAGTTCACTTGTTATCAACCAGCTACTGTTACACTGTGCCTATTAAATAAGCCATTCATCTGGGGCTCAAGCCACATAACTGCGCTTCAGTAAAGTTAATCATTAAAGTTTAATGCATTTACTCAATATATATATATGATTTTTTTAAATGGGTTAAACAAATAAACGTACTGATGTTAAGATTAGCATGTTTTTATGACATCACCATTGCAGCAGGGGGTTCCAGCAGCTGGCAATCGGTGGGTGGGTCGCGGTCAAGTGCCTGAAAATTTTATTGGGTCTCTGGCCTCAAAAGTTTGCAAAGCACTGTACTAGGTCATATGTTATGCATGAACAATCTTGAGCTACTACAGTTACTTCCTTTCATAAGAATAAGAAAAATATCCTAGATTCAGAATAAAATACTTCCTCTGGTATGCATATATTTATTCATTTCATTCATCTTAACATCTGTAATCTGGCATTATTGGGACTCAATAAAGAATTTAAATAAAGTTGATAACAATAAACTGTAGTAAGTGGTATGTAAAATATCCAAAATAAAAATAAAATGGAAGAAAGATAAAACATTAAGAGTAAAAGATCACAGGCGGAGAAAAAACAATTTGGACAGAAGATATTTTAGAGTTCATGATGTACATAGCCTTATAGCGCATATTGCAATTAAGGAATATTTTTTATATTCCCTTAATAGCCAATAGCCTGGGGAAACTAACATCTTATCTCTACATAATAAGGATGTTTACATATATCAAAAATAAAAAAAATAAAAAAACCTGAGAGTAATTGTGAAGCTCAATGAATATATTTTGAAGATTGATTATCAGATATATATTGTAGGGAGGTGTCGACAGTGGCATAGCCAGGATTTTTATAATGGAGGGGGGAATTGATTTAAACTGGCACAATGTTTAGTGGCATAGTTGAGGTGACACCGAAGGTGTCACTTCTAGTGCAAAGTGCTCGACTTGTTGACATGGGGTTCAGGAACCCGCTTAAGGGCCCCTAGTGGGGTCAGGGCCAGCCCTGGTAGAGGTTCAGGAGTGAAGCCCCGGGTAGCTCTCACAAAATTGACATTTCAAGGGCAAAAACGTATGTCACATCGCATAGTAAGAAGATGTATTATACAAGTCAAAATTCATGTCAAAGAGAGCTATTTATAATACATAATATACAAAACACAAAATCATGTTTTATTGTTTACGTTTGTACATGGTTAAATGTATTGTTCATTTTGTACATGGTTAGTTTTATTGTCACTTTGAAAAATATAGGTTGCCTAAAAAAGGTTTTCAATAATTTACTACAAACATGTGTAAATGTTGTCAAACTTTTATAGTGAGCTTGTTCTGTATCACATGTACTCCGACACACACCTCCCACCCCCTCTCTCTCCCCTCTCTCTCTGTCTTAGTTCATGTATTTGAATACAAAATAGCACAAATGTTTAATATATTATTACCGAAGAACCTTTTAATGAGAAAGTGCCCTTTTGAAATCTAAAAACATAATAAGCACCTGGAATGTCAAAGCTTGTTGAACCGACGGCACCAATCTAAACCGACGGAATAAATTCTAAACTGGTGGATTAAAATATTGGGAGGAGGGAGGACAATCCCCCCCCCTTAACCCCCCCCCCTACCACCCTTCTGGCTACGCCACTGGTTGTGGATATGAATTTGGAGAAATAACTAAAAAAAAGCATGATCTCAAATGAAATGATGATTTTGTTTATGAAATGTTTGGAAAGCGATGTAGCAGAGAAACATATATCGTATTACATATCATATGAGACAAATTAACAAAGCTTGCCTTTTTAGCACAAATCTTTACGTAGGTCATTAGTTTGTTACGGGTTACATTTAAAAAAATAACAAGTAGTAAAATTAATTTTACCATGTACTTAGATAAAGATACATAGATAAAAGTTATGGTAAGGCGTATCTTGGTGAGTGCTTTTCTAATACCACATTAACACTTTTAATACATGTTTACTGCATATGTCTCATACTAAAAAGCCTTTGCATCTTTATTTTCATAATGATCAAACCATGGAAATCACTTTTTTAGTCACAGTGGCTAGGCCTACTCAACATTTAAGAGAATCAAATTAGTTACTTTTTTCATGCTCATTATATGATCAGAATGGCAAAATCTAGGCTAAATATGCATTCATGTAAAAATGGTGAAATAGGAAAACCATTGAAATACTTTGCATCAATTGTAGGTAAGGAAAGTCAACTGGTTAGTTCCTAATGCATCGTTTTAGGTTCCTAGAAGATAGTTACTGACTGAAGTGTAAAGAAAATTTAAATCATTATGTAATTGATATGTAAAGAATGAAATAAAGGTAATTACTATACTTAAAGGTATCATTAAAGAATCACATTTTAGTATTAACAACACAAAAGCTTTTCTTGTTGGTTGTTTTACAGAGTGAGCAATTGAAATTTGGGTCAAAATCTTTTAAAGCAAATCTAACTTATGATTGAGTTACGATTAATCAAAGTTTGAAAATAATTAAATAAATGCAATAAGTTTTGTGATACAGATGTGATGGAAAATGGCCATATGTCTGTACATAAATATTTGAATATTACACTTCATATTTGAGGTGCAGTGGCTCAACCAGTGGTTAAGGAATTTCATATGCAAAGGTACCAGGTTTGACTCCCGTCGCGAGTGCTACATTGTGTCCTTGGGCAAGACACTCTCACTTGTTCCAGTCCACTTAACTGTAACATGAGTATCAGCACTGTTGGGTAGTTTTAGCCTGCTTTTAACTTATCCCCAGTTATAACTGGCATTGCGTTCAGGGGGAGAAATGTGCTCTCATCCGCTTGTGTCATGGAAACCTGGTATAAGCATTGGACCCTATGGGCCTAATGGCTCAGATGTTTTTAATCTATTCTTCATATTAAGCCATTAAAAGCTTCAAAATAAATTTTCAGAAAAATGTATGGTGAATCTTCAAAAGGATGTTAGATTCAGATGTTTTCTTAACCACTGTTGTAGTAGAGGCTTACATGACAGTAGTTTTAAATAGAATTGACATGTTAACCATCTGACTGTGCTTTACATATTTTCTGGAATGTTCAGCTTCACAAGTTTCAAAATGGGAACATTTTAATTGAATTTGATATTTTTTTAGTATAAGTAGTATTTATTTAACATTTGTCATTAAGTCAATTTGTCTTCCTTTTCTGAGCAACATTGACCACAAAATTGTATCAATTTTGCAAAAGTACTAATAAAATACCTATGAAATTTAAAAAATCAAAATGATTTTTTTGAAAAAGTGTGAAAGTGAGACTGGATATCTGATATGGGCATGCAAGAGTGACCTCCAATTGTAAGGTACAATGATTGTCAATAGTTGTTTTGAATCAAGTTCTGATCTCACTTCCTTATTGAACTGACCGGGCTGAGACCAGGAAGGCTGAGAGGAAGTAATTAAATGCATCTGATCTAAATCTATATCTTGTTGTTCTCATATGGTTCTTTAAAAGTTTTGCAGTTTTGAGCTATAATGATGACATCAAATTCATGAAAATGAATTCTTTCTAAAAATAGGCAACACATTCATAGATTAGAAACTTTGGCCCGTCACTTACCTCACCTAGTCTCTTCAGGCCTCCTGACCCATAAGGCTTCAGTGCACTCTCTACACTGGACTGTTATTTGCAACTCATCTGGTTTCTGTCCACGAGCTCCATCCCATCACTTTTCTCTCCTTATCAACTGTCCTTCTCCAGGTCGTTCTAGGACAACCAACTTTCCTTCTCCCCTCTGGTTTCCACGTCATAGCTGTCACACAGTGCTTAATAGTGCTCATGTGCATCACATGACCAATCCACCTCCACCATTTTCTTTTTACTTCATGTGCTGATTTTGTCATGTTTAGTGATTCTCAGTATTTCATCATTATATATTACATATGGCCATCTGATCTTAAAAATTCTCCTTTAGCATTTGAGCATAAATGTATCCAGCTTTTTATTATTTGCAACATTAACTCCATGTCTCGCAACCATACAAGAGTACAGACTATATGGTTGACTGCCACTCAGCCACCTGTGCTAGAATGTTGCGCAGGACAAAAAAAAATTTGCTGGTGGTACTCCTTCCTCTTATAAATCCAGCCTGTTCATCTCTCATCTTACTGTCAACACCGTTTATAATTCTGTTAATTAAAACTCTTCCAAATACTTTGCTTGGCATGGATGTTTAGGTTATTCCATGCCAGTTATTGCATACAGTAGTGTTGCCTTTCTTAGGTTTTTTGTTATCAGTCCTTGCTTCCATGATTTTGGTATAACTTACTTTTCCCATACAATTCTGAACAGCTCTTCAAGCCATAATACTGATGTGCCTATATCAGCTTTTAACAACTCAGCAGTTAAATTATCCTTGCTTACAGCTTTGTTATTCTTTAGCTTCATCAATGCCTCTTTTATTTTGCTTCTTGTTATATAACTGGTACTGATTTCATCTACTTCAGTGTCACGTGTTATGTTGGGAACTGAAAAAACAGGATCTGGTCTATTCAGTATCTCCTCAAAATGCTCTTTCCACCTCTATCTTTTTCTTTTCATCCGTTGATAAATTCCCATCCTTGTCATGTCTCTTATAGCATCCCAACCTTGGTCCTTTCATTGCAAGTTGTTTTGGTTATCTTGTAAAGCTCTCCCATTCTGCCATTACTAGCTGCTTCCTCTGCAGATGTAGCAAGGTCATCAACCCACTTTCTTTTATCTCTTCTTGTGCCTTTCTTCACATCTTTGTCTTTTTCAGCATACTTAGCTCTCATAATATCTTTAATTCTAATTGATTTGGCATTCTCAATCTTAACCTTCAGCTGTTTTCTCTCCTCAACACATTTCCAACTTTCTCTGCTGGTCCATGGCTTTTGACCCGTCTTTTTGTACCCAAGGACCTTTTTAGCAGCCCCATTGTATACCTCTTCAAATGTCTGCCACTTACTCTCAGCTTCTTAATGTTATCAAGTTCTTCAGTTTTACCACAGCAGTCTTGTAAAACTTCATATCTATTTCGTAATTCAACCGAAAACTCTTCTCTGATTGCTGGTTGCTGTGACTTGATGGTATCATACTTTGGTCGACATGTCTTTGTTATCGGTTTTCCTTTCAATTTCAATCTAATCCTGGTCCATATCAGGTGGTGATCACCTGAAATGTCAGCCCCTCTCATCACTCTTGTCTAATATGGAGGTTCTGTGTTGCTTTGTTACAAGCACATGATCAATGTGGTTCTTTGTCCTCCCTCCTGGGGAAGTCCAGGTCTGTTTATGAATGAGTTTATGTGGACAAATTGTGTCAGTCACCAGTAAATTGTTGATATCACAGAAGTCCAAAAGCCTTTCACCATTAGCATTCCTTTCACCAATGCCATGCCTTCCAATTGGCCCCTGTAACATACATTAATCTACATTTTCAAAGAATGTAATGATAACAATTTCCTTTCAAATACTTGCTTCTTCACAACAGATACAAATTAGTCAGCAGTATGAAATTGACATACGTGCAAGTATGCACAGATGCTTAAGGAAGAAACTAGTCAATTATATTCAAACGCATTGTTTTACTTTGGTCCCTGTAACATACATTAATCTACATTTCCAAAGAATGTAATGATAACAATTTCCTCACACAAGTACTTGCTTCTTCACAACAAATACAAATTAGTCAGGAGCATGAAATTGGCATATGTGCAAATATGCACAGATGCTTAAGGAAGAAACCAATCAATATATCCAAATGCATTGTTTTACAAAGAGAGAAATTAGACTACTAACTACAATCTTGGACAAATTTAGTTGTCACGTTTTTAAACCCCTTCTACCCCGCCTCAATGTTGAAATTAAAGAGGAACATCCCAGGACATGTTTGTTTCAAGCAACATTGAAACAGGGTACAAGGGGAAAAGTGTGACAACAATTTTGTCCAAGACTGTACAGTACAACATAATCAACAGACAAAAGAATGAGGCACATGCATAACATTTAAGCATAAACCAATGTAAAAACAATTCACAAACAGTATTTAATTAGCTCCATTAAAAACTGCATGCTCAATAAAGATTGATTGATTTTATTTTTTATAAGGGGTTTAAAAAGGTTTTATATTTGAACTTATGCAGGCATGACAAAAAGTCAAAATCTATGTGATGGGATATAAAAGTTTCCCCTGAAATAAATGCCTTTATATCTAGTCTACATTTGGGTGAAGCATGGTGAAATAAAGAATAACAAAAGCTCCTAACAATGATAAATTGATCTCTTTTTCAAATCCCCAGTGATTGATTGTAGCAGATAGTATATCATTTTGTAGCAGAATCCTCTGTAGTAGTGACTTTCAAACCACACACATACATCCATCGACACACACTAAAATAGACACTTATGTTCTAAGATATTACTAAAATACCATAAAGCTGTGTAAAAATCAAACACTCAAGTTTTGTCACTGAAACATTTAAATTGTAGAATTTATTTTTAATTTCATTAGTACATTTTATCAAAATAGGTCAAGGTAAATATACTTTAAAGAAGTGCATCCAAAAGTTTCATAACAACAACCAAACATGACTGATGTGTGCTGAAGTGGACTGTTAGACTATTACTGCTGGCCAAAAATAAAGGCCTGAACAAGTAAGCCTAATTTTGTGGTTTTTACAAGCTCATAGCATCCCCAACAAATTCAATTGTTTTCTTTAGAAATCCAAAGAATTGACACAATAGGGAAGAAAATAATAACTCTGAAATGGACTGTTTATGAAAAGTTGGATGTGGACAAATAGGTAAATATCATATCATAATATGAATGAAAATAGGTGAATATAATACCTGTAACAAATTTCTTATATTTACATGAAAAATAACATCAACAATTTTGGCAATAAGAGTATGGACTGCTGGAATTTAGATATTAGTCAAATTAGTTATAATATGTATATTTTAATCACAGTTAGTAAAACATATTATTCCACCAAATTGTAGGATTTTTGTTCAAGTTCACACAAATCTGCATGCCACATATCTTTCTAAACAAACTTTGAACCCATAGTGTGAACCCATATGCTTTCATGCCTTAGGTACAGATGATAACCAAAAAAGCTTTGTAAGTGTAAAAGTCTTATGTTTTGAGCATAAACTGTAATTTATGTTTTCTGGGAATTTGTAATATAACAAAAAGGAGAAAATACAACACAGATACACTGTGTTAACTTCTTTACTAGGACTACATGGAGCATGTTCTACCTTTGCCCTTCATTCCAGCCTTCTCCTCTCACTTTTCTTTTATCCCCAAGGTGATTAAAATCATGTTGTTCATAGCTATTTTGTCTGTGATGCTGATTACAATCTCCATTATTTACATTTTTCCTCCTTGTAGTCCCCATTTTTTCCCTCGATACTTATTGCAATCTCCATCACTTTGTCAATCCTCTATGCATACTTTTCCTCCTTCCTCATTTCAGCTCCCATCACTTTCCTTGATCCTCATTAAAATATCCATCACATACTTACATCAATCCTCCATGCGATCTCCATCACTTCCTTGATCCATTGTAATACCCTCACTTTGTCAATCCTCCTTGTGATCCTCATCACTTCTTGATCCTCATTGCAATCCTATCACTTTTGTCAATCCGCCATGGGATCCCCATCACTTTCCTCTATCCTCAATTCAGTTCCAATCACTTTCCTTGATTCTCACTGCAATCCTGATCACTTTCCTCAGCCTCCATGCAATCCTCATCACTTTCCTTTATCTTCATTCAACTCCCCATCACTGTTGTCAATCCTCCATGCAATCCGCATCACTTCCTTGATCCTTATTGCAATCTCCATCATTTTTGTCAATCCTCCATGTGATCCCCATCACTTTCCTTGATCTTCAATGCAATCCCATCACATTCGTCGATCCATGCAATCCCCATCACATTCCTTGATCCTCATTACAGTTGTCATCACTTTCTATGATCCTCCTTGCAATCCCCCATCACTTTCTTTGATCCTTCTTGCAGTTGTCATCACTTTCCTCCATCCTCATTGAACTACCCATCATTTAACTTGATTCTTAGTGCAAAATGTTAAACACTCTTGAATAATTTTGTTTTAAAAATTATTAAATGCATTTTGTTAAAAGTGGTTTTGTCCTTTTTTGTTCAATTTGACCATTTTACTTAAAGATTCTCAGCTTTGTTAAGCTTGAAGACATTTCAAATTATAATAATGTTGCAAAGTTATGTGGAAAACTTAAGAAATGGTTGTACACTAATGAATAACAATAACAAGTTCAATGATCCGTAACCTTGAAAACAACAATGTGCATCCAGAACAACATCAATAAGATATGTTTGATAGATTATTATTCACAGTATGCATGGAAATATTGATGCAAATAAATGTATGATTGAAATAAATCAATCACGAACCACTAATCACTCTGGGAAAACCAGAAGTCATATTCAGGCAGACCTTATTTGCCCATCAGAGTTTTTTCATTATCTTTGTCAGTTCAAATCATGTGTGTCAGAGGGTTAGCAATTAAAGTTAGGATTAGAAACTATGGGGATAGTTTATAAGTGATGACTAATTTTGAGAGGTAGAGTAATGGGAGATACAAAGAATATGTAAAATATATGCTGTTAAAGTGCATGGCATCTCAAGAGATTTGTATGTGTGTGTGTGTGTGGGGGGTAGGTGGGGTGGGGGTAAGGGGGAGGGGTAAGGGGGTAAGGGAGGGGTAAGGGGAGGGGTAAGGGGGCACAACAGCTGAGGTGGAAAAAATTGGGGGCACTAAAAATGACCAATAAGAATTTGTATCCTTTCGACCCCTCCAGCCTGACACCCTCGGTTTTCTCAAAATCAAGGGCAATCCACACCTCCTAACCCGAGAGCCTCTTCATAATTCATTTGTTAGCAACCAGCTATTTTTACACCATACACAATAGGTCATTCATCTGGGGCTGTAGCCACAAACCTCCTTTGCAGTGAAGTGGAACAGATTAGTCCTTGGCTGACCCTAAAAATAAATATCTGTTATATGCATGGAGGATTTTGTGCAATGCCCATGAATGATTGATGGACCATTCCTCCCAAAGAGGGTTATCTCATCATGACATCAAAATGTATGTACCGCCAGGGGCACCGGAATGTGTTCACAGTGAGAACAGATAAAAACGTATCAGAAAATAAGAAATTGGGTTTTTTCTAATTCTTAATAGGCATGACACACAGAAAACTAAGGAATAAATTAGTGCATATATTCGGTGGGCCGCAAATCAGTTTAGCCCATATTTACACTCTTATAAGATCCACAGTACACTAAAGACGATATTTCTTTACTTTTTCGCAAAGTAGCCAATTGATCATTTTCTCATCGTCTCAAAGAGATATAAACTCAAGAAAAACATTTAAATCCCTGAGTTCTATTAATTTTATCAGAACACTTTTACATGTCCCTAAAGACTTATCTAAGATATTTTTGAACTTAATAAGAGATAATTCTCTCAAAACAGCAAATCTCAGCGGAAACCAGAGGAAGTAATAGAGTGGGAAAGGGAAATAGAACTAAACAATGAACAGTAGATCTAGGAAGTGATCACACTGAAGTGACAAATCAGGTGACAAATGAATGTTATAACAAATTTCTGTTGGTTTTCAAACTATTTTTGGATGTTGTGCAAAATTTATTTTTAAATTCAACCTTGTTTGTTTCTTCTTAACAAAAGGGAAAATTAATATAAAAGCACAAAATATTACAACACAAGTACATCATATACAACAACAATTAGTGAAATAAAAAAACATTCCTGTGATTCCACATTAAACAGCAATTGAAGAAACACAACTAATTGACTGTGTTTGGGGTGTGAGACACTGTTGTAGTCTGGAAGGGTGGGACACATGAGAGTTGGTTTTGTCCCTAGAACCCGAGGGTTCTCCTCCAGGCTGGGGTCAATCTGGTACCTATTATTACATGGGTTGATTTTACTGTAATGAATGCACTTTCCTCTTTTCATTCAATTCAGTTCAGCTCATCATTTCAGTATATCTTCATTAAAAAACTTTTGTAAAGGAATACCTCACCCCCAATAAGCTCCCATAGATCTCACATATGCCCATGCACATAGTGCTGCCTATAGCATATTTTTATATGATTTGTTGTGATTTTCAACCACTGTGATCCCAAACTATAATCTCTAGCAGCCCTATTAATATGGTTTTAGCATCCTGTCTATCCCGTCGGATCATTTTAGCCAAGATCATGCAAGTAATAAATACAAACAAATAAAGAAAAATAAGATTTTTAATAAAATTTGCATTATTATAAAATTCCTACCTGAAATTGTTTAAGGGAGAATAAAGTCCCCTATCCTTTTCCCAATGATAAAAGGTCCTATCTGGACCTATTTATCCCAAGAAAAGTTCTAAGAACCCACTAAAATATTTGCTTTTAAGTTTGCCAATGGTCTTAAATCATGTTAAAGTATTAGTATGTAAATGGTATACATAGTTTGCCAAATTTACTTTTTACCTTCCTATACAGATCCATCCTTTAAAGATTTTCTTTTATTAGAATGTAATCTTTTAGGATGGCCCAGGCGGCCCATAAAAATGTACTTCAAGCAGAAAGGTAAGGGTGAGAATAAAGAAATAATACAGATTAATTAAATACTGTAAAAGTCAAGTCTTCTTTCCAGCTCCCAGTTCTTTTATCCTCAAGATTTGTGACTTTAGGAAATTTTAGATGGCAGCATACCATAATTAATAAGTGATACATTTCTAGCTATCATACTGAATGCATGCATATCTTATTTCAGTAAATGTTTACTTTATTTTCACAGAATTGATGTGATCAAATTATGAATTTGTTGATTTAAAGGGGTATACTGGAAAACTTTATTAGGATATTTGCTTGTCAGTTTTAGTTGTAAATCCGATGAGGTTTTGTTTCTTCTGTAAATTTTCCTGTATTTCTATTTTGAAAAAAAATTGCATCAAATTCCAGGAATTAAATAGGTTAGAGTAGTTTGCACAGGACATGCTATTTAGATAGCTATTAAATAACAGGTCCCTGGTTGCATAAAGTTGATCTGCAGACTGATGAAAAAGCTTCAACTTTGATATCATGTTCAATTCACAATATATTTAATATCAAAGATGCCACAAGAGTGTTTAGATTGAGTACAATACAAGTAATAGCATTATATGCAGGCGTGTAGCCAAAAGGGGGGTGTGGGGGTATTGCACCCCCAACTTGTGGTAATCAGCAAATTGAACATGCATTTTGGCAAAAAGGAAAAGGAAAAAGAAAGAGGAAAAAAGAAAGAAAAGGATAAAAGAAAGGAAGAAAGAAGAAAGAAGGAAAGCAAAAAAATGAAGAAAAAGTAGAAGAAAGTGGTTAACCATGTTTTCGGCCTGACAAACAGACGACGTAATCAGTACGGTAGCGATACATATCTCATAATGCATGCAGTGCACTAGGATATGCCATGCCAGTGGATGGGTATATTCTTCCCGACATGAAATTAGAAAAATAAGATACTAAACACAAATTTTTCCTGTCAATATCTGACAAATAAAAAAAAACGAAATGGGATGTTACACACTGTACAGGGGGTTTGAGAAAATGGGGCATAGCTTTGATCAAATATAGCCTGATCTGAAAAGAATTTTGCTTGTATCAATAAATTACATCACATATGCCGTGGCATAGGAACCTGGGGCAATAATTTTATTGGAGGGCCAGGTATCATTTTGCCCCCCCCCCCTCCCCATTCTAATGAAGGTCTAAAGAATTGATTTCATGCATGGCTTCTTTTCTTTTAAAAATATCCAATTTTTGGGTTATCTACCCTACAATTATCATAATTTTTTTTTATTTTTTGTGAAACTTGCTTCCATTGTCATGCAATTTCCTTCATTTTTAAAAACGTTTTTCTCAATTTTTGGAAATTTCCTTCATTTTGGGGAACTATTGCAATTTTTTAAATAATTTTACAACCCCCACACCCCACCCCTACCTTCCTTAGTTTTGGACCATGATAAGAGACTCATATATTTTTGGAGGTTTGTTGAGACAAATGATAAAATCCCCCAATGTCAAAAATCTTCCTACTCCACTGATATGCAGTTGAACTTCAATTGATCCCTGTATGAAAGATGGGTAGCTCTTTCCACAAAGATAACTCAAGAACGAACATTCTATACTAATTCTGATAGAATTTTACCCCTCCAAAATACCTAAAATCCGGGAGCTTTTCCCCCAGGACCCCCACCGGGGTTTGCTTTGCCCCTGGACTAGGGGCCCATCAAAGGGTGCTAGAACCTCACACCGCTAAGCTTCGCGCTATGTGCTCACACTGACACCACTGGCACAGTTAACATACTTACAATTTGTCAGGAATTTTAGCCACGCACCTCCCCCTCTCAAGCAGAGTGCCCTAGTTACGCCCCTGATTCTATGACAATTTTGATGTATTTCATAACTAAATTATTGGAAACAGTTTTTTTTTTTTTATCACTGAGAGGATATATTTTGTATAAACATTTTTTGCCCATCTGTAAATTTGTATCCAATACGTTTTATTTCGAAAAATGGCAATATGGTTTAATATATATGATGACTTGAGATAATTGTGATGCTGTGATGTTGTTACCTGCTGTTTGTTCACACTTTTCTCAGAGCTTTGAACTTGAAGAATACTTAGCGGGAATAGGACATCAAAATGACATTATAACTATTTTGTCTCTTTAATTGTCCTATCTCTGTCATTTCATGCAACAGCAAGAATTCAAAGGTTCCTGAAGAATTCTCTCATGTAGTTTTCACTCCTCTTGTGAATCACATTAGAGAAAATTGCAGTATTGGCCCCACCCATCTTATTCATATTCTACTTTCTTTGGAAGTTTCTTGGACTGTTGATTGGTTATTTGTGTTATTTGTCTTTTTAAACCTCAACCTGCATATATGTCCATTAAAATTGTTTGCCTGTGAAATGCCATTTATCTTGCATCCCCATGTCCATCCTGCATTGATTACCTCTATATTGTACAAGCTCTCCCATTAATGTGGCAATTATCTTGTATATATGAGGAACTGTCGAAATGTACTACAAACATTTCTGTAGAGAATTTTCAATTATCCCTTTTGAGGGAAGGAATACTGCAATAATCACATAGAAAAAGATGCATGTATAACTGTTGGTCATGTTGAATTCTGTGATGAACTGATAAAAAAAAACATTCATTACATCAAGCTAGGTATCATATACTCACATAATTATGTCTTAAATAAGGAGAAGCCTTCCAATTGGTGATCTTCACAACTACAACCTTTTATTTTGGGTTTGTTTCAGCAATGAAGAAAACATGAAAATATGTTAAAGAACCAATCAGTTAACAACTTATTTTTCGAGATAAATCTTTGCAGTTTTATTCAATCATCAATGTAAGGGAATGGACAAATACTAATTTCAATTATTCTTCCCTTCAGAAAATAATTTTTGCTCAACTCACCTCTTTCTACCCGTCTCTTGTCATAGTACTCAACCAAACTACTCGCTGTCTTGTAGTGCTTGTCACAGCTGACATATTTGTTAAGTAGAGTTCTTGTAAAGTTGCGACTTGTGATAAGTGGCCTGCCTCTTGGAGGAAAACATCCTTTAAAACAAAATATACAAAGAATGGTCCATGCCAAAGGAATGAACAGGCTTATATACTATTAATCTAAATCAAAACAAAAATAAATGTGTTTAAATTGATATGCATTTCTGAGCTTGGCACTTTTAATTGGTAGAAATATAAGATCCTACTCAATTGGCAAAATTTGCAGTTAACCTATGGAAAATGTTTTATGGAATAGGGGATTATGTTTCCTTTGACCTTATTGTGATTTGGGGGGAAAAATGAAAGAGGACTTGCAATATAAAAGGAATAGGACTAATCCTCCCCTAAAATCTACCTACTGTGGTGTAGCGGTTATCATACCTGTCTACAGACCACGAGGCCCTGGGTTCAAGCGTAGGTTGGGTAGACACGCCAGTGCACCACAACTGGTTATCAAAGGCCGTGGACATTGACTTGGTTGTCGATGTTATGTCTGTCCGTACGTCGTACATGTGTTCTCGTCCGGGTCTTATTAAGCGTTTAGTGATAGCATTGTTACTATCATAACCGAATACGCAGGCAATGACCTCGTCATTGTAATTGTGTGTTCACTCGTCGCCTCCCCTAAAATGACACCATTCCATTTATTCCTTGCATAATCTAAAGTTATTTTCACAGGTGAAGTAAAAGTTACCGCAGAAGTAGATGTCAAAAGTAATTGATATGGCGGTTTAATTATATGTTCCACTATGATAATTTTAGAAATCCTCTTGAAATAGTTTGATGAGATCAAGTTATCATCTTTATTTAGTTTTACTGGTAGGCAAGTATATCAATCTTGGGGATCAGGGTAAGACAAAGTAAACAACAACATATGGTTAACAGAAATCCATACAAATTTCAGAGAAGACATCCAAAACTGTAAGTTTCACTGTGATGAAATGCAATGGTAGAAATGTTACAGCCTTACTGTATATGTATAGCACGAGTAATAAAACTCATATGGCAACTCAAGATAGACTTTATTGCTGAAAGAAATGGAAAAAATCTTCTAAAGGTTTCTTTATTTGAAATTCTTACCTAAGCATTTCTCATCATGTGGATATGATGACTGCTTCTCTTCATGGAAGTTGTTCTTGTTACTATGGTGATGTTTACCAGACCTGAAACACTTGATTTTATATGTGTTTTTGCTGCTGCTGCTGGTTGAATGACTTACTCTAGATACACAAGATCCGTTTACTTGCAAAATCTCTTTCATTCTAAAAGCCTCAAGCATCTCCTTAACTGGTGTACGCTTTGGTTTGAAAACTGGAGAAAGAAGCTTGGGGGTCTGTTCAATGCTTTCAATTCCAGAAATGGAAATATCCATAACTTTAGCAGGATGATCATCAAAATCTGAGTCACAACCTGTTTCACTCCTTAAAGTACCTTTGTTGCCTCCATCTGGAGTGCACTTCCTCTTACTTATAGATGAGCTAGACTCTATGTATACTTGATCTTTATTAGATTGTGCTGTGTTTGTTATTTTGTCATCAATATCCTCATCAGTATAAATAGCACTGTTAGTCATACCTGTTCTAAGATAAAGGGTATTATGAGTTCTCTTTAAAGGGGTGCTCTGTCTGCTATTTCTTCGCCTACTAGCAGTCTTTCTCCTTAACAGGTTATTTCCTATCCTCCTAAAAAATGTAACAGATGGTGTTCTAAAGCTCTCAATTGAACTTGTCAATGATGTGGTTACCCTTGAATTGATACCCTTGAGTCTTAGTAGATTTAATTTTTCGGAGTTCCTCTGTCTTTTGCCATAACTTTTTAAATGATCAATTCCGATTTGCGTGGAAGAATCTTTGAAAAGAGAAGATTTTCCAACCACTGTTAGGTGTGTGATTGCTCCTGTTCTTTTAACATACTGATCATCCTTTCTTGTTGTCATAGAATCTTCACAACTTGTTTGATTACCTGAGTCAATGTGAGTTTTATTCTTTGGCAGAAATTCATTATCACTTTGAGTTGCAATATCTCTACAAGAATGAGATTTGAGGATCTCCTCATTACCAATATCTTGGCTGTCACATGCAGACGTTTCAGATGGTATTTCAACACTGCTAACCATCACTGAAATGTCATCTTGTCTACCACTGCTTTTTGACAATTCCACGCACTGAGTGGCAACATTCCGAAACAAAGCAGCTCCTCCATTCTCTCTCAGGTGTCTGTCTGAATCCTTGCCTGTAATCAGCTTGACATTCTCATCTCTTACCATCACTTTATCACTGCTTTTAACTCCATCTGTCCCATGCTGATGTACAGAGGTTGAAGGAAGTTCACGTGCAATATCAGCAGGCCTACAAGAACCCTCACAGCAGGTACTGCATCCTGGAAGATGCTGTGTTTTACTTTGTGCAACATCATTTTTACATACAGAGTCCCCACAGTCCCCTCCAAAGTTTTGATGCCTTTCAACCAATCTTGACCTTTCTTTCAAGAGCACTTGTTCTGCTTTCATTAGGTGTGAAGCTCTGCAAGTTTCTCCATCACAATCAACATTTCTTTGTTCATGAGCATGAGAAGTTTTCAATTCCAAATTTATGTTTTTAGCTTTATGTCCCATACTCAAGTCCAAAGGATTTTTAGATGATCCTTTTGACATTAGACTTGTGATTAACTTCTCATTGGATGCAGTTACATTCAAAAACTTCTCTTCTAAGGTTTCAACTTTCTCTTCCAATCTTTGGAAATCTTTTTGAGAGACAGAAGACACCTGTAAATATAATGAAATTTGAAAAAGATTAGTACAATTTCTGAGTCATAACACCTTTAACACTTTTAGGGGATGAAAGTTTACATACAGATATAAATCAAAATAAGAATTTTTAAGCTTTACAAAATTGAAAGAGAGTTATAAACTATAATGAGGAACAAGATAATGCATGTTTTGTAATGCCTTTCACCAGACATGTCCAAGAAGGTTGTCTTCAAAAGTGTGCAGAGCATTAAATACTCAACTTGACCCTCCATTCTCCCTGTACCAAACCAGTATGTTATCCAGTTAGCATGTGGCACTATTACAACCTCCAATAGTAACTTAGTTTGTGAACTTGGTTGTAGTCAAGGGAAAGTTGACAAGGTCACAAATACCTCCAGCATTTATCACATTTTTATGTCAAGTACAAGATCTAGTCTG
The DNA here is from genome assembly GCA_020152595.1 of Chiridota heheva. Classification (NCBI taxonomy): domain Eukaryota; kingdom Metazoa; phylum Echinodermata; class Holothuroidea; order Apodida; family Chiridotidae; genus Chiridota; species Chiridota heheva. The sequence goes on from JAIGNY010001912.1 coordinate 2,070,348, forward strand.
CCCAGTGTTCTGATAAATGATATAAGGACCATTAGGTGAACATGTACAATTTTACACAATCTTTTAAAAATGGAAAGGCCATGGGCATATTCCAACCACATTAGACCACATTAACTAAGTGAAAAAGATTGGATCAACTGAGGTATGGGGATAAAAACTTGAACATTGCTTCCACTTTAAAACAATTGAATTTGATATGGCTCCAATCAACTTTTAAAAAGAAACAAGCTATGTAAATAACTCACAAATAATGTAGGATAAACAACAATGCTGAGTATGGTATGAAGAATATCATACAGTTATCATAAAGTAAAGATATAAATAGGAATGTGAACAAATTGTTTTCACTCACCACAGAACCATCAGCAACAGCATCTTTCACGTTTTCTTTAGTTGAAGGATGCTATTACAAGAGAATGGAAATCACAATATCAATACCAATCTTACTACATGGTATTTTTGAAGATGGAGGAATTATTGTAAATTCAAAAGAAAAACAGTACGCACAGCCCTGTTTGTAATATATGAAGAAATTCTTTCTGAAAAGTGAAAATCTAGATAGATGTAGAACACTAAAATCACATGCATGATAGTGTTTGGTTATGTCACATTGCGTCTTATGCATGACAAAATGGAATCCTATAGTATTCCACACAATGACATGCTGCAATACCTTTGCTCAGATTTGGGGGGCCTCCACCTCCAAATTTTGAATTGTAAGAACAGTTTTATGGATCAAAATTCAATTTCTACTAATATGGGAACTTCTATGGCCACAATCAAGGAATGCAAAAGATTTTGTTGAGAGAAATCTCCCACCTACTTGCACATTACAATTACAGCATGTCGTTTAAATCTGATTAGAAAAATATACCTTAATTATGGTATGTTTTTTGCAATTATAATTAGATTAAATTGTAAAAATACTTTAAATTCAACCACCCCTTGAAACATCATCATTTTCCAATGTGAGTATCTGATCACAGCATAATCCCCACCCCAAGGAGAAAGTGTTTGTTATGTAAAGCTTTTTTCATTTCATGTGGTTTATTTAATACTGTAATGGGTATTTTTATTTTTCATCCTTAGAATACAAATCTTAGCAACTACAAACTAAAAACATATTATTCACGTCCTTAATGACTTCTCATATCGATCACCAAAACTGGAAAATAATACTGAGAAGACAGTCTCAAAGGTAAACAGACTTAGTAAATCATACGTCAACCTAGTAATGTACATCAATAAAACAACATATCATTTACAACTCAACCCAAAAACATCCTAATACATGTAAGCTTCAATTTGCCCAATTTAAACAAAAATGTCAAATGCAGCTTTGTTAAGGCCATCTATAGATTTAATGTATCTTACGATGTAACTAAGATTATGTTGGACATGCTTCAAATGTTGTTCATGCTTCAATTGTATGCTTCAGAGAAACATCTAAAGATTCAGTTATCTCATCACAATTCTTAGAAAACTTGCATTTATAGTTCTTAGACTATTTCCTAAGAACAACACCAGGCAGTGACACCAAAGCCAAATATTTAAAGCAAATTTACTTTATGTTGGTAAGAATCAAAATTTCCTCCTTGAATAGTTAGCAAAATCAAAACATTAGAGACATGGGTGTGAAAGTCATTTTGTATATGTACTTACAATTAATGGCAGTCCACTGTGACTATAATTTAGGGGAAACTTTGCAGGAGTTACATAATTTCATGGTTTACATAGTAAAACGGTTTGATAGTGAAGATTATGATATACTTTTGGATTTATTTTCAAATTTCACAATTCATCCAACCTAGATGATTTTGATCAAATTTGTATTGCAATAGACTGTCTACTTCCATAATTATAGGTTCATAAACTTTGCAAATATTCTTCTTCCCATATTACTTACAAAATAGACAAATTCATGAATATTCTCCAATATTTACACTGCTGTTACAGTAAATTAACACTATCATAAATAAAACACATTTAACAGTTCGAAAACAAGGAATCTTAATAACTGATTCAGTCTTTCTACTTCATCACTCAAATTTCATGAGTGTTAGGTTAAATCAGAATGAGCAATTATAGTAGCTTTCAACACTTCTATAAGCCTTCCCACAAGTATTTTTACACAAACTGTTCTTAGATACATTTTGGTCAAGTTTAACCATGTGCATTTAAAGTAACACAAGTGTGTTAAAGAACATATCCTTGATAATATTAGCATATTCAACATATAAAAAAAAAATATTTGATAAACTCATGTTGTAGATTATTTTATCCATTAAGATTTTGAACTTGTTTATTCTTTGTGCACAGCACTTGTCAAGTTAAATTTGAAGAAAACAGTATCAAACGAGGTATGCCCAGATGATAATGACTGATAGAGCACAGGGATGATTCTCACCTTTACAGTCTGATAACAGATTCAATTAAAGTATGTGGAAACAATCACTATGCTGTTTTAGTATTAAACTTGTACAGTCAGGTTTTAAGCATATAATGAAGAATACAAATTATAAGTAAAGCACGCATTTCAATAAAGAACTGGAAATTGACAATATTTTGAGGCGCATGAATGATAGTCACATACGAAGAAAAATTTCTAATGTTACTGCTTTCTTGCTATCTCTGTGAGGGTTTTTCAAGGACAATGCACTTATTCACGTCATTCTGGTGCATGAAAACTTGAATATTGCTGGAGGGGACATTACATTGCTCAATGTCACTTAATCATTTATAACAAAATACAAAATTCAAATCTCATTTGTGATATGAATTGTAAAAAGTAAACTGACAAAAGATTATAGTAGAAGATTACTAATGCAATTTGTTAATATTATTCTGTATGACTAGGGATAATAAGGTTTTTGCAACAAAATCACAACTGGGGTTGTCTGCAGGTACAGTCTGAACCAATTTGAAGGAATAAAGGGAAATCAAATTAAACATTTTAATTGTATAAGACTATCTAAATTCATTTGAGGAAAATATGTACATTTAAACAATAATGAAGGTGAGCACTTAATACTTTCAAAACAATATCAAACTTGGTAATGATCATTGCATGGTATGAACAATATCAAACTTGGTAATAATCATTGCATGGTATGAACAATCTAAAACTTGGTAATGATCATTGCATGGTATGAACAATATCAAACTTGGTAATGATCATTGCATGGTATGAACAATATCAAACTTGGTAATGATCATTGCATAGTATGAACAATATCAAACTTGGTAATGATCATTGCATAGTATAAACAATCTAAAACTTGGTAATGATCATTGCATGGTATGAACAATATGTAATAATCATTGCATGGTATGAACAATATCAAACTTGGTAATGATCATTGCATGGTATGTAATGATCATTGCATGGTATGAACAATATCAAACTTGGTAATGATCATTGCATGGTATGAACAATATCAAAATTGGTAATGATCATTGCATAGTATAAACAATATTAAACTTGGTAATGATCATTGCATGGTATAAAGAAACTAAATTTGAATAGCAAAATTAATCATTTTTATTAGCAAACTGCTACACTAATCTGGTTTAATTTGTTCCTGTTTGTATGCTGAGATACGTTCAGGTCTTTGCAATTCCACTGAATCATAATGAATTCCTTATCATGTCTGAATCTTGTCCTCCAGTTTAGTCTACAAAAGTGTAATATTATTTCCATATACCCTGAGGAAAAATCACTATGTATTCATGGAATATATCAAAATGCGTTTGAATTACAGGTGTTCCATGTAACTCATTTCTAGCGTAAATGATAGACATGAATACATTTCTAAATCTCTAGGTGTGAGAAATTCATGGTAAAAAGAGTGTATGTATTAAGACTTCTGAATTATCTTTAAATTACAAAAAGAAGTCACAAAAGGCCACATTAACACATAAATGAGTCATATTAATGAAAATGCCATAAAGATTTCACATACTCCTCATGTTTGATCCACTCATTTCATCTGTGTGATTGAGCTAAAAGTAATGCACTGTGCATGTCAACCACAACTAGAAACAATTAATTGTGTGTGCATTCACTTATCACATTATTAGGACCATTAACAATTAATTAATCATTAATGAATGCTTTGGGCAAAAAGTATAGGCATATCATAATATATAAATAGAAAAATGAATGATGTGGATATATATGTTATAATTACTATTAAAATAGATATAGTGCAAACATTAAAGTTTAAATCTTATCAATGGTTAAAACCCTTTATTTAAAGGGTAGCATTATATAAAGACAGTCAATTTCCTCCCAAGGTATGCACGCACACATGCATAATAAATCTATTCATGTTACAATATTGTTTCTCTTTCACTTAATTACTCTGATCTGTATTGGTTTTTGAATTGTTCAATATCCACACTAAAGTTACCAGGCTTATAAATTTGTTCAAAAAGAAGGACAAAATTAATCGTTGCAGGAAGGTAAAGTTGTCCTGTGTCCATTTTTGGCAAAATATACTTTTTTATTGGAAAATATTATATGACCAAGTAGGCTACTTTCTATACCTCTGACTTAACATTTATCATTTAGGTAAAAAATATTGTGGAAAAAGAAAATGTACTATGTGCTAAATTAATGCAGAATTAATAACCTAAAATGTGATTATCTCAGCATGGCATTTTTGGACATAGGACAACGTTACTTTCCTGTGATGTACAAAAGTGCTTTTTAAGACAAGATTCCTTCCAACCATTTATCTTATATTCAAATTGGATTAAAATAGCCACAGCAGACACTGAGCTAAGATAATGATTGTCAGCCTTTTCTGGCAATGCCATCACTGAAAACAAGTGCTTGATAGTGCACATACCAGACCACACTGGAAGAATTGCTGACTCCTCTATGTGAAATACCTACAATATAAGAAGCTGATGGACAAGGACTGAAATACTGAGGAAATTCTAGGTTTGAGGCTGTCACCTAATGAGAATATAGACATGAAATTGCAATGTGACAAACTTTTTTTATTTATGGACTTTAATTCGTATAATTAGTGTTCCATTCATTTTCAGTAAGTAAGAATCACATCAAATCAAAAGAAGATATAACGAGGTAGAAAAAGTTATCAGAATATATTTATATTACCATAAAAAAAAAAGCAAATTGATGAAGTTCTATTACTTTAATATAGCTGGTACTTAGTACAGATATAATGATTAATCATGTTTGTTCAGGCTAGCTTTGAAAAGCAATCCTCCAAAAAATACACATTCCAATGATTCTCAGATCTGTACCCCAAATTAATCCAACATTTTCTTTCCAAAATAATAGTAAAGCTATTAACAAATCTTAACATCATATCCAATTAGTTACATCCCCTTCACAGATGGATGGATAAACCGGTAATGGGTTAAATACATCTCCTTCTAACTATGCACACAATGACAGAAACTATGAAAGGTTTAATGCTTACCTTATATCCTGATGACAAATTATGGATACTCCTTTGTTTTAAATTTGTTTGAACTAGTGGGAATTCTTTGTGACAGGAGTTAGTAGCAATAGCACTTGGCTTTGCTTTGCATGATGAAGATGGTGCCAATGCTGCTTGTAAAGTAGGCATGGATCTAAAGGCACTTGCATACAAGAGATTTTCTGTTCCAAGGGAAGACACTGTCATAAATAAAGTAAGCACAATGCACAAACCAATACTTACTCCAATGTAGTATTTCATAAAAAGAAAATAGTAGAGATTATTCAATGTACAGCATGGCAAAAGATAAATATTCAAATTTGTCTTTGGAAAGAAAAAACAGTCACAAGTATCATGACTGAAGATTTCTTTCTCAGAATAAAATGAAATCTCATATTTTTGAACCTTTGCAATATTTGTGTTGCAAATTTGACAAAGGAAACACATAGAAAAAAATCACAATTTAACATCTTGACATATTAATTTCCAAAGTTTATAGAAGGCATATTACTTCAGCATTCATTAGTATAGCTATTTCTACTCAATAGTATGGTGTTTGGAAATTCGTTTTTGAAAATTCCTTTGTTTTGAAATTTCAATTGTAGTAACATTTCTCTTCTTTAAAAATTAATGAACATTATTTAATTTCAAATTGATTACTTCTAAATGTTTTTGATTATTTTAGAGAAGATTATTATAAAAATAACATTGCAATTATTCTAATGTAAATGATAAATGCTTGAAGACACCTAGAGCAACAGTGTATTTCAAATTTACCTGTAGACAAACAAATGAATTCATCAAGGGCAATCATATCATTATGGTATCTACTTGACAATTTCTTATTCATTTCCCATTTATTCATGAAGTTTGCCATATGTATTTCTACCTACCACAGCCAATGCATGATTGAAGAACAAACGTGACAGTTTTGGTAAATTCTTCATCATCTTGATTCTCAGTCATGTGTTTAATCAACAGTCCCAGGCCATCATGTTCAACTAGTTGCCTCTGGCTGTCCTCTGAGAATGAGCAAGGAAATTACTTCACATGAAAATCAAATAAAGATGAGATTATGGAGTCCCTTTAAAAGAGATTTTTCATAGGTGTTCTTAATTTCATCAATTATACTTCATTGATAATATGATTGCTATGAAACATGCAAACTGTGCAGCTGGATTTGAGCAGAGAGAAATATAAAATGTCATATCAAGGACAAAATGGGTATAAAAAGGAGAATACAAAAAATATCACACTTGAAGCTTACAGAAAAAGTATAACAGAATGGTGAAAAAGAGATCTGACAGGCTTAATAGCTGTAATGGTTTATGATAAAAAAAGTTAAGACAACCAATACAATATTCAACAACATTTCTATTTAACTAACTTTAATGGCATTCTGTACTGACCATTTCTTTAAAGAAGTTTGCAGAATTCTTTACAAGACAGACCAGAGGGAATAGTTTAAGTTCTTAATGTGTCAGGAAATAATGGTGAAGCCATGGATAATCATGTTGATGATGAACCAGAAAACTAAAGGTTTGAGGTTCCGACATGCAATATGGATTTTAAGTTTGAACTATTGTATAATATTAAAATGTAATTGCACAATGGGCTCAAAATTGGACAACCAAATAACTCAGTTCTCACAAAATGGAATTTCACAATTAATTAAATTAAACCATTTTGATCCCATTGACATGTGTACACTTGCTAACAACATAAATATTTCAAATATGAAACAAAACAGACACGCGATGTTAAAATATGAGCATTTAAAGATTTTAACTTTATGCCTTGTTTACTCATTAATATGCATGACATTGCCGCCAAAACAATGGGGCACATCTGCAGTCCATAGGCAATCTGTGTACAACACATGACCTGAATCCCACGTATTGTTTTTGAGATACTGTGTTTACAAGCTCTCTTCAACAAAATCATGTTAGGTTCCACCCACTACGCATATCAATAAAATTCAACATTCTTGTACCATGAATATGCACACACTAACTACAACATAATTATAGCAAATTTTAAACAAATCAGTCACGTGGTTGTTAAAATATGAGCTTAACATTTTAACATTAAGCCCCGCCTACTCTTTAATATGCATGACATTGCCACCAAAAACATTAGGGCACATCAGCAGACCATGTCAAAATGCGCCCTTACATCAGTGATGTTCGGAAAATCCACATGTTAGAAAATGAACGTCTCAGAATGCGTGGAATGTCACCGCATGTTTGCTTTTGTTGTTAGCTGACGAGGCCTAACATCCTGTTTGTAATATCAAGGCTAATTAACTTCAGAACTTTGCCGTCCGGCCAAGTGATTTTGCAACCGACACCAGTAACGTTACTCTTCTTAAAAGAGGGCGCTTCTATGTTTTCCAAGTAAAGTGTCGTCGGATGTAAGGGCGGAAATTGGCATGCCATGCGCTATCTGAGTACCACATATAAGCTAAATCCTGTTTATCTTTCTTGAGATACTGTGGTTACAAGCTCTTTTCAACAAAATCATGTTAAACACTGTCTACTATGCATATTAATGAAATTTAAAAAAAAATTGGTACCATGAACATGTACACACTAGCTAACAACATAATTACACTCAAACAAAACAGATATATGGTTGTTAAAATATTAACATTTTAAGATTTTAACATTAAACCCCGCCTACTCAATAATATGCATGACATCACCACCCAAAACAAGAGGGTACATCTACGGACCATGGGCTATCTGTGTACTAGATATGACATGAATCCATTGTATCATTCTTGAGATATTGTGTTCAAAGCTATCATCACACACACAGACACACACAGGAAAAATAAAAAATCAATGCTTTCAAGATCATTGAACCGTGAGAGCCTTGAATCTTTAAGAACTAGAGTAGCACTAAATTGGATAATTCAGCCATCTTAGCCATTCAATAATTTTTTGAAAGAAGATTATATACATACTACTTAGTAATCAACATCAATCTATAGCAATAAATTGCTATATAGAGTTTAAAGAAAAAAGTTTATGCATATCTTAGATTATTTATTTTTCATCAATTTTATTCTTGGACTAACATTTTAATTTTAGCACAAAATGTAACAAGAATATTTTCAGTTACAATTATTGAAATCAAATTTATAAAATTATCAAAACATCTTAAAAAATGTCAGTTATTTCAATAATAGAATAAAGTTGTTTTACAAGAAACTCATTTTCCCAAAGTTGTACCACTATACTAGGATTTTACCCACCCATGTATACACTTATACTCCATCATGACTGCATAGGTTTCTAATGCTTTCACATCAGAACCAATAAGCGAATATGATAATTATGAAACATGAATCAACATCATCATGACTCTCATACTGCTTGCATTCACAATGATGTAACCATGCAAAACAATATGATAAAATCACTTAAAAGCATTATTGCTTATAATGCCTTTAGGCTCACAGAATATTATCAGATCATCTTTTTATATGAGATTCAATAGAAGAAGGAAAGAAAACATGTCAGGAAATTCCCTTACCTTGAAAACAAGACAAACAAACTAATCATGTATGCATAACCTATGGCAGGCTTTGTTTTAGTTGAGCTGGCAGATAAGTGATCAAAGCACTAAATCTGTACTAATAAAACTGAGTACTGAGAGATATCTGAGAGTAAATGCATTCTAATTGATTATTTCAAGCAATTAACCTGCAGTTTTTAATGTTTCTTAGCTATAACAATTTTAGGAAAAAGAGCATGCTTTAATTCTTTACATCAATAAACTTAATTCCAAGTCCTTGGAAGTGAGAAAAACAATAAGATACAATTTTGCAAATTCCAACTTTTGTCTTATAATTTCAGCATTAATGCTCCTAATGCTTGCCTTAATGTTTAATAATTGCATAAATTGACAAAATATGTATATCTTACAGACACTGTATTTCATGTTAGTGCTAAAAAGCATAATAAAGTAGTGTGAAAATTCTAAGTAACTATTCTAGTATGTATTATTTGATATAGGTCTTGTTTGGTATACATTATTTACTTAGCCATTTCCTTATCAAAACCTTTATTTTTACTTTATAAGACTGACAGCTTTAACCAAAACCAAAAGCATTAAGAATTTTTGGCCCTTAGACCCCTCCAACCTGACACCTTTAATTTTCTCAAAATCAGGGGTAATCCACACCATTCAACCCAAGAGACTCTTCACAATTCATTGACTTGCAACCAGCTATTGTTACACCATACACAACACAGGGTAATCTATACCTTTTTAACTGACAGCATCTTCACAATCTATTTACAGTTCACTTGTTAGCAGCCAGCTACTGTTACACTGTACACAATAGGTCATTCATCTGGAGCTCACGCCACATAACTGCTGTTCAGTGATGCGAATCAGATTAGTCCTTGGCTGAGCCTAAATATACATTATATGCTTAGGAGGACTTTGTGCAAAACCCATGAATGATTGATTGACCATTCCTGCTAAAGATGGTTATTTCCTCATGGGCTTTGTGGTTCCAATGCATCTTTTTCATAAGCTGATTAATTTGCAAAATTTGTACTTACTGTCATGTCATTGCATATTATGAAATATTTGTTCATGATATTTATTCAAAAGTCACACCCACCATGCAGATCAATAAAAATGTTGCCAAAATTAGCATTTGAACAATAATTAACAACATCATCAAAGCAAGTACAATGCAAAAACAATTGCTCTTTTATCTTATTTCAATAATTTGTCAGTAAGCCCCGCCCACTCATTAGCATTTATGACATCACTGCCACAACATTAGAACATATGTTCAGACCATAACCCATCTGTGTACCTGATATAGCATAAATCGTATGTATCGTTCATGGAGTACTGTATGGTGTTTACATCATTTAAAGCTTTCACATTAAGCCATGCCCATCATGCATATTAATGACATCTGCTGATAACATAAGCATGTACACAATAACCAACAAAATTATCATGCCCATTATGATGCAAAATGGACATACAGTTGCTCATTTATCACTTTTTCAAATTGTCATTTTTTGCCCCTCCCACTTTTTAATATGCATGATATCACCACCAAAAACAATTAGACACCTACAGACCATGAGCTATCTGTGTGCTAAATATGACATGATTCCAGTTTACAATTCTTGAGATACCGTGTTTACAAGCTCTTTGCAGCAAAATCATATTAAGCCCCGCCCACTTTGTATATTATTAATATTCAAAATTCACGTTTTTATATTATGATCATGTACACATTAGCTAACATCATAATTACACCAAATATGAAACAAAACAGACTTATGGTTGTTAAAATATGAACATTTCAAGATTTTAACATAAAGCCCTGCCGACTCATTAATATACCTAATATTACTACCAAAACAATAGGGCACATCTACAAACAATGGGCTATCTGTGTACCATATATGACATGAATTCAGAGTATCGTTCTTAAGATATCGCATTTACGAGCTGGCCATCACAAATATACACACCCATACATACACCTATACATACATACACACACACACGCCATCATGACAGCTTAGGTTCCTGATGCTATCGCACAGCAACCAAAAACAGAAACTTAAATCACATAACGGAAAAATAAATTATCTACTTTGGATGAGCAAAAAAACAAACAATTTATTTTATAGCCTCAATTGCATGCCAGTGAAGTACAACATTTACTCTCCTTCACTTCATGCATTCACCTTGAGGAATACCAGCTTTTAAAGCCAGGAAGGTTTGACCAATGACCATCATTATTAGACTGAGTGGAATGAATCTTCTTAAAAGGTTAATTTGAACCTTATAACATCATCAGTGAATATAGGTTGTCAAAAACAAGAAGTCAAGAGACACTATAATTTTTTAGCTTTGTCCATAATTTTCTACAAAAATGATGTGGAGCATAAAATGAAGGACTTTTCTCTTAAGACAAATGTGCAGTGGTTAATTCCATCAAATCTGAAATCTAAAATATGTTAAGCAAGGATAAATGACTACAGGATTGTCAAAGATAGAAAGAATAATGAGTAAAGAGTAAGTTAATAAAAATTGAGATAATTTTTAAAAGCAACTAAAATGAAATATGAGTGCACATCAGTTCACTTTCTGATTAAACATAAGTCTGTGTGTGATCGAGTTTTTCACATTGTTATGTTATCTACAAGAAGCGTGAAGAAACAAACACAAATTGCAATGAACCTACTGGCCACAATGAAATAGCAAGGCTAGCAAAGTGATTTCTTTCTATATCAATAAAGAATTTTTATTTTATTTAACAAACCACAAACAGTTGTCTGAAAAAACAAAATATTTGTTAAGTGGCTTTGAAAGTAAATTGTACTTTAGAGTTCACCACGGTACATCTAATTTGAAGAAGGCATTTTACATTTAGAGATAAAAAACACCGATATACATAAAGTTTAATGGAGGAATACCCTTCAGGGACTTGTCAACTGAACTTTTAAAATTCAGTATTCTATTTTCATCAAAATTGTTTGTGATGTGAAAGTCATAAAATTGCTGTGGGCTTTGCTGAATCCAGTTTACTAATGTCACAAACAATTGTCTACATATGGAAAGTTTAATGCAAAGAATTCATATAATTTTTTAGATTTTATGCATTAAATCTCATCATCAATACAATTGATCGCATGGAAAATACATATCTTGAAAATTTCTTAAGTTGAGCCCTTACAGAAATATTAGCTTGCATTAAGCTTGCAGCCTGCTGCAAGCTATTGAAACAAATTAGCTTGTACAAGCTAGCAAAAACTATCTGCAATCTTGCACAAGCTAGCAAAAACTATCTGCAAGCTTGTGCAAGCTAGCAAATCTTCTGCAAGCATGCACAAGCTAACACAAATGTTGTGCTAGCTTGCACAAGCTTGCAGATAGTTTTTGCAAGATTGTGCAAGTTAATGTTAGTTAGCTTGCACAAGCTAGTATTTGCTCCAAATATTAGCTTGCAGCACGCTTGCTGTAAGCTTGCAGTACACTTGCATAAGCTAAAAATGTCAGCTTGTGGCAAGCGTGCTGCAAGCTAAAATTTCTGGAAGGGAGGTAATAGATGTATTATTTTATTGAGAAATGATAAGTGATTTGTTTCCTAATCTTACTGCTATTCGTGTCAGATATATTGTGAGTTAGCAGGTAAGACCATGTTTTAGTTTGATGGTTTTAGCTAAGGAGATTAATGTGAGGGTAGCTGGTCTCAAATGGCATTTGAGAGTAATGCATGGATGCCATTGCAAGGTTTGAGCAGACCGAGGCAATACTGAGTTCCGTTGGCCTTACGATGACATCATCCACAGTCTCAAATGCCATTTGAGACCTGCCACCCTTGCTTTTATACCCATTAATAAATATCACATTTTTGGGTGAAAATGTAGAAAAAAGGTGATTTATTTTGATAACTTGTCTTATTATCCCAACACTCATTGTGACGTCATTTAATTAAAAGTTTCTTCCATTTTTGTTGTGATGACCAGCCTGTAAACTGATATCTGACTGTACCATGCCAATGATCGATGTTTCTTGAGTTTATTTGTGGGCTTGCAATAAGTTACTAACCAAATTTATTGAAACAAAACACATTTTTTCCAAATTGTGTCATTTGATACCTAGGATGATATAAATTTATTATGCTTAATAAGTGTGTTAATATATGGAAATTGTTGATTATCATCATTCTCCTAATGTGTATCTTGCTGGTCTTGAATGTATTCAAGACCACCTATTAGCCAATCATATTTCAGAAATCAAATAAACTCATTTATGAATAATACCTTAACATAAACCTTTGCACAATCACTTATGTGTGAAGTCAAATGGTAAATACTCAGATAATAGGTATGCAACAATCAAACAGTACCACAAAAATGTGCTCCATATAAGCATTAGCTTGATGTAAGATCAATGAAGCAAATGACAGCAATTTATAAATTCCATGATATTTCTCAGTAATAATAATCTGTACAAACTTATTCCTGTCCAAAATCATGAAATAATTTCAACTAAAGAAAATATCACTATGAAACTTTATCTCCAAACACCAGTAGCTTGTGATTAACTTTTGTGGAAAAGCCTCAGAGATGGTATTCTGACAGAAGGAATCCATCCCCACATAAATCAACTGTTGCTCTTATTTACTCTTGTGATTTCCTTCATCACACATGTCTTACTTAGTATTCTTCCTTTGGCAAACCTGCCACACCAAGCATTTATCATACTAGTGTACTTATGTTACAATGGAAAACCAAGGTTTATTTACTGATAATTTATTTTATAAAAAAACCAAGATATTAGAGCTAGTTTGACAGAAAGCTTATATCATTTTTGTTTGGAAAGAGCAATAAGAAGGTTACTGTTAGACTTAAATAGTACCTATGATGAGAAGCACAAAGCTCTCCTTTAGTTTACAAAGGTAACTTTTGCAATCAATTTTCAATAAAGTGCTGAAACAAAAATGCATACAAGCAGTCAAACCAAATAACCTACACATCACAATTCTTAAATAGCTTTGTCAAATTTTAAAATAATGGTATTTAACAGCACATTTCTGTAGATACTACTATAAATATCTATGAAATCCTTGAAACTTTATTTAACCTTTTCCTTCCATCTTGAACTGACTAGATATAAAATAATTCTTATCCCATCAACATTGCATGCAGTCTAGTTCAAAAAATAAAGACAATTATTTATCACAGGTCAGTCAAGTGATTGTCAGTCTGATTCAAATGAAAATGGATTTAAATATTATCGTCAAAGTTTAAAAAAGAAAAAAAAAAAAAAATGGGATTTTCTTATGCTCCAATAACTTCTTATTGACACCCAATTTACACTCAATGTGATAAGCATTTACTTATTAGTTTTCCAAGAGCCTCGTAGCCAATTTGATCTATTTGTTTTTGCCAGCTTGTTAGATACCTGAAAGAATATTTTAAATTGACAGTAATATCAACACATCACTCTATTTTTCCTCTGAAAGGGAAATGTGAAATCAAACAAAGAATTTCCAAACGTGAGAATAATAATGAAAATACTTGGATAATATTAACTGGTGTTGAGGACAGTGATGTCAAAGGAATCTAAATGGATTTTTTATAACACTCTTAAATACTGACCCACAGGGAAAACATATTATGCTGTAAATGTGTATGCATGTAGCTTTGATGAAGCCATTCCTATAATATTTTGATCTTAAGGGTTAGTGGTTCACAGAGATCCAAGATGTTTAAAACACTATACAGTGAAAAGTTTTCTAAAGTCAATCTTCTACAACAATAAAACTTAAGATTGTTTTCTCCAGGACTGAACTGTGTGGCAGTATTGTTTATTGGTTATGAATTTAGTAAAGAGTTTTATTAGGACCATCACACTCTAATCAAATAAAAATGGAATACTTGTTTTACATGGAACACTACATGCTTATCTAATGCATGCCAGATTTACATAAAATTTTAAAACATAGTGATCCACAGAAAGAATGCATCACTACATCAAATGTGCAGGTAAGGAAAGGAGAAATGGAAAAACTAGCATGGACAAAAAATATAGTCGAAACAAAAACAAATATAACACACATTTTACAATATTTCAACACTTTTCTTTCATAAAGAGTGGACAAATATCTTAGGTTGCTGAGTCTTATCATAGTTTTTGTTTTTATACAAGCTTCCTTTAACATTCCTGCCAATCCTTACCAGCTCTTGCAAATGATATCACTACTGCATAAAATTCAAA
The DNA here is from genome assembly GCA_020152595.1 of Chiridota heheva. NCBI lineage: Eukaryota > Metazoa > Echinodermata > Holothuroidea > Apodida > Chiridotidae > Chiridota > Chiridota heheva. The sequence continues at coordinate 2,085,581 of JAIGNY010001912.1, forward strand.
TTGTGTGATTCAGCCTATAGAATGAAACTACCAACAATATTATCGAAGTGTACACCCACACTAAAATTTAGATCAGAATGAAGAATTTTGGTAAAAAGAAGAGGTTACTAAACTGTACACCTACTCACTGTTAAAACAGGAAATTAGTTTTTTACATCCCACTTTGTAATATTTACTAATCGCAGAAGCTTTCACAGCCTACAAATAAGTCTTATAAGCTGGTTTGCTTAAATGAAATATAAGAACCTGAATTTCATGTGACGCTCTTGATTGCCTGTTTTTATGAATTATCAGTCATCTTGAACTCCGTGGGCGAAATGTCCTTCTTCATATATGAAGTAATACTGCTTATTGTTGACATGAGAACTATAGTAACACATCTATTTTCCATGATTGCTGGTTTCATTTTGTGAAGTGAAATAAAAAGCTTAATTGCTTTTACTATAAAGAGTATTGAATTGAGAGGCATTTTCACCTAAAAAATGATACATTAGGAATAGGTTTATAGATTGCTTTCTTAAAAGCTTCTTCTTAGTTGTCCACTTTATCTGAAAACAACAAAATTGTTTGTACCATAATTTCAAAGTTGAAGAACTGATATATGGCAATGTTGTCTTTGTTTACCAAAGATAGTTTCGTCTATGGCTACAGGAGCTATGTGCCTTTGGGGCGGTTGACAGTCATTTCTGGACCTTTAATGTCATTTTTGAGTTCAATATTGCATCCATGCTAGAAACATCCACATGAGTCCCGAGCATGTCGCCAGGGTGGATGCCCTCACTGTAACCTCATATATGGGGATTTATGACATTATTTAGGTCAATTGAGGTCAAGCAGGACAACCATTTAATTAAAAGGTAACATTTAAAAATAGTGATAGTGAAATGGTATCCTCTGTTGCATATATGCATATCTTATCTTACAGTATGGTCCAGTCCGGTCACTGCAAAGTATGAAGTGTTGGATGATGATCCACAATTTATAGATTAAAACAGTTTGAATGCCAGTTCATAATATAATAATTTATATAATATAAAGATAAAGCAAAAACAGTTTTCGTTTTGTCTGTTTGTTGGTGTTGTGCATATAAACAGATATACTGATGTCTTCATCAAGTGTGTAGGAAGCACTTGTTTTGCACCATTTAGCAGGAATATTAGTGAATAGGGTTGGATGCATCACAAGTAGTCATTTCCTTTGATGAAAATATCAATGCAAAATGTGTATAAAAGCTGTTTTTCAATTGATCTTATTAAATGATTGTAGGAAATAAAGCAAAAGCCTTAGCATTATAATATGTCTTGATATGCAACGCACTACATGTGCAGGTACACCTCAATCATATGACTTTGTAGACAGAATAGATGAAGTAGCATTCTGTTTATATACATCAGACTCTACTAAGACATCATCCAATCCACTTGACTCCATGTGATTGCAGGAAGTTCATCAGTATGTCTGTATATGCAAGCCACCCATCCTGATGATTACTAACTGTATGCTTCCTTCTTCAGCCATGTAATCTCTTTCAGTTTACAATAAAGTCCTTGATCCATGGTGATTACTGTACATTTCTGATTGGTACTTCTTGAAACATCAAGACATCTTGATACTACTATATTAAAGGTGTCATATTCATGCGCTGGTTGAATTAATGATGGCAAAAAAGTCACATGGTTTTTAATGTGGTGCTGTCTGCATCTAGTGCTCAATAGAATCCAGACCAATTTGGTATAACTTGTTGACCATCATTACATTGACAAGAGATTACCCAGGCCAAGTCTTTTTGTGTATCTCGTTTTGTAAAAGTCTCTTCATTTGGGATCACTTTATTGAGTGTTGTACCGACAGGAAATGTTGTTTCGGTTTGGATTTTGGTATGCAAATAGGCAAAACAGATTGTAGCTCCTCCATGTCTGGGTCAGGATGGTCTTTCTTTTCCCAATCGACGACTGACTTTCAGAACTTTTTTTGGCTGGTCCTCTTTGCCAAATTGCCATCTGGGTGGCATGGAAAGTATTTTGCCCATCGAGGGTCTCCTCTAAAATATCAATATTATCTATGGAAAAGAATGCAAACTTGTCTTCCTTTATTCCTCTTGGAATAAAAACGTTATCATTTTGTTTCTAGTCTTTCAGAATGTTTTCCGCAATACTTTGAGTCTATTTGCGGACCATGTCTTGCATGAAATTGAATGGCCACATTCATACAGCAAATTAAGCAGTTGCTTTGATCATGTTGCTTGGTGAATGGTAACACCTAGACCGATGTATTTTGGAGTCATTTTCTTGCCCCTGGAAACACCATGCACCAAATCTTGTGCAATTGTTTCTACCTTTCTTATTCATGTTCTCATTAGCATCCTCTTCTTTAGTCAATATCTTTTCCCCTTCAAACAGTAACCTGAGCATCAAGAATAGACTTTCTGGAATGATGGCTTTTATGCTTGTTTCATAAATACTTCTCTAAGACTGATGGCTTGAGGAATCTTTCATGTCTTGCCTAATTTTCAATGCCACATGAACAAGTGATTTGATAAAGTCATTATCAGGGTTTGGTTGGATCTTTTCATCATAAAACCCACCTTGCCAATGCTTGTCATCGAAACCTGTTGTTTGTGTGATTGCATTTTTTGCCTGCATTGTTAAAGATATGAGAAAAGGTTTGCAGGAATCGAAAGGCCTTACAAAGTCTGCTGTATCTCCTAATGTCTTGCTTAAATCTGCAGTAAAGCTAGCTTTATGGGAAAGGAACTTCTGGCGTGGTGTGTCATTGAATATTTTAGTAATAGACAAATACCTTGTCAGACAGCATTCATGTCAAAAACATCTCATTCTTTTAAGTTTGTTGAAAGACCTATCATCCGAGCTGCCATTTTTTTCCCTTTGCTTGTTTCGCCGGATAAATTCAGAATAACACTTTAAATGATATTTTGCCCTCAGCAGCTATCAAATCATTTATATCTGAAAGACAGACCACATAATTGGATCACTCTTAGCCTCTTCCATGATTTTCTAAGATGCACTAAATGTTGTAATATTCCTTAAATCAATTTTCCAGATTCCTGGCAAAACATACATAGTGTTCAGTTAACTACTCCAACAGAGCTTTTGTACTTGGTATCCTTTCTGAACTGCACACTCTCTTTCGTTTTGAATGCTGAATTCACAATTTTTCAAGCTTGTATGCAGATGTAAAGAAAGAGTTACAAGTTTTATGCCATGAAAATCCTGTTACCAGTCAGTGATAAGTTCCAAACATTCAACCAAATCATGATTTATGATGTCCTCATACCTTTTCCAAAGAGCAGTTACCTCTTGAATTTGAATTTTACTTTCTATCTGTGCAACCCTTAACCCTGTTCCACCATCTGCCTGACAAAACAAACACTAATTAATATATCTGTGTCTGAATTGGTTCGCTGACTACTTAAGTTGGCAGCAGCCTCCATCTTCACCTCAAATTTCCATGGGCGATATCAGATGGTGAACATAGTTAAATCCAGCTGTAGATAGAAATATAACCATTTAGGCCTACCAGTCTACATGTTGTGGATTAAAAAAGTGAATCTAAGATGCACTGGATATAAATGTTAGGGTGGGGGTGTATGTTTGCAAATTGTACATCTTTAAGATTATGATGCCTTTCCTTTATTTATATTCATTTTTGTTTAATATATTCTAGCCTCCATCATATGTGAGACCCACATGGGATTATCGTGGGAAATATGGTTTGTTTGTTTGATGAGAGCTTAGCAGCACCACGGCAGCGAAGGTCAAATTGTGCCTGATAGGTTAGATCATTCTAGAGGTAAAAAGGAAAGGAAACAGGGGAGAAATGAAAAAATACAAGAACAAAAAGTCAGAAAGCTGGGATCGAGAGAGGAAGTGCATGGGTGAAAAAAAGCAAAGTAGAGAGAGGGGGTGGAAGAGGAGAACTGAATATAGTTGTAGAGGGAAGTATGATGAAGGAAGGAGATAATTTTATCAGCAGGGATTTTCTGGAATAACTCAGCGAGTGAGTTGTGGGGAGCGAGAGAAGCTCTGAGAAGGTTGTACAGGGGGAAAGCAAGGAGAATGTGATGGACCGTGAGGGTGCAATGGCAATTGTTGCAGAGGGGTTGGGGGGAGCCAATTAGGAGGTGGGAGTGAGTGAGGTGGGTGTGACCTATTCTAAGACGCGTAATATGAATGTTGTCGACACGAGAGAGGTTGTTGATGGTGGGTTTGATCGGAATGATGAGCTGGATGACATGGAGTTTGTTATCAATTTGGGAGTCCCATGAGGTTTGCCAGCAGTCACGAACAAGCGAAGCGATAAGTGGTTTGATGTCAGAAAGGGTTTTGGGAAAAGGGGTAGGGGGAGGTTGAGGGCAAGCTTAGTGGCTGCATCAGCCCTGTCATTGCCAGGGATGCCAACAAGGCAGGGTATCCAGCAGAAAAAGAAAAGAAAATTTCCTGCAGAGGGTGGGCGAAAGGAGTTTCCGGAGGAGGAGGTGGGATGTAAAGTTATCCCATTTAAGATTGAGTAAAGAAGTAAGGACAGACTTGGAGTTGGATTAGATGGCAAAGTGGCTGAGTACTCAATAAAGTTTAGGGCGAGGAGGATGGCCTTTGCCTCGGCTGAAAAGATGGACGAGTCTGTTAGGTAGTCTGCTACTGAGGGTGGTGTCTTGGATGACAGCAGCAGCAGCAGCTGTCTTGTTGCCTTCCTTGGAGCCATAAGTATAGATGGAGGTGTAGTTTGAGAGTTGGTCTTTGATTTGGTTGTGGAGATTGATGAAGAGTATAGGGTGGGTTTGGGCTTTGTGATGAGTGGAGAGGCCCAGGTGAATAGAAGGGAGTGGGTGGCCCAAGGAGAAAAAGTGGGCCAGGAGAAGTGCCAAGAGTAGCGGGGTTGATGCCGAGATGGAGGTCTGATTTGATGCGTAAGCTAAACGGAGGTAATCTGGACGCCCATCTGGCGAAACTGACAGACCAAAACTGTATTAACAGTTCCATATACACCCCCATTTTAATCCTATATATATATGCACTATCTGGATCCCATATGCCTCATTTGAACTCCGAATGTGTCCCATATAAATCTGATCAATTCTTTCATTGTCTTGTATGGGATTTATGTAGGACCCATCTTGAACCCACATGAGCCCCATGCAATTCCAAACAACAGTATATCAGGAACACCATAAAATTCCCATATTGGCCATATAACAACACACATTGGTCCCATACGGAACCCATCATTGCTAGCTGTGATTGTGTTTTTATTTCCTCCAATGGGTGGGGCATGTACTTGGATTCCCCCTCTGCCCCACCACCAATGCAAACACTAATGGAATTTTATTTATGCATAATTACTGTGACCCACACTCCATATTGGCCATATAACAACACACCATTGGTCCCATACGGAACCCATCATTTCTAGCTGTGATTGTGTTTTCATTTCCTCCAATGGGTGGGGCATGTACTTGGATTTTCCCTTAATTCTCCCTCTGCCCCACCACCAATGCAAACACTAATGGAATTTTATTTATGCATAATTACTGTAACCCACACCTCCTTCGCAATCCGGTAGCCAGCATTAAAAAAGTTAGTTAGGGGGTCCGAGAAGGTACATGTACTAGACCACCCTTCCCTCTCCCCTATGATGTAGTGTTACAATTTAGCCCACTTCGGAGGCAATTTTGTTTTTAAAAGCAAAAAAAGATGTAAAAAGTAGTGTTTATCACAATTTTGAACATTTCCTCGAAAAAGTTGGGGTTCCGGAATCCCCCCACCCCCATTGAATGCTCTCAACTGTTCACTAATATATCACTAGCAAATATAAACTTGAATCCCAGCATATTAGATAACGAGCACAAAGAATTTCAACATAAATACCCGCTTTTGAGGTTTAACAGTAGTGAAAAGCAATGACCAAAATTTACTTCATACATTATTGTACATATAGCATATTGAATAGATTTCAGAAATGGAACGTATAGGCCTATAAGTCAATCACCACATTGTCTAAATTCCGCAAATCAGAGATTTGGAATAACCTAGCTTAGGACCAACGGACTATAATATTTCATATAATTAATCTAAATAGCGTTTTTTGTATACATATATTCAAAAACGCTTTACAGAAAATAAGAAACTAGAATAACATCAATAAAAGATACACTTAATGCCCAGCCAAAGAAATCAACACTTAAAATACAACTTAAATAAATGGGTTTTCAGTGCTCTTAGAAATTTTATGTGATTTATCACCTACTTCACCGACATATATTTTCTACCATACTCTTATCAAATGAAAAAAAAGGGAGATACAAATGTTAGCCATGCCAATACTGACTGATAACCTCCTGAAGTCCAAGAATTCTGCCAGAAAATGTGTGTATTTTTCCTTAAAGTCTCTCAGCATCAATACTTTTCCTTAATAATCGACCGAAAAACATCAATTCTAATTTCACATGTTAAAGATATCGGTCTTCGAAAATTACAAATTGACCAAAAATAACATTTTTTACCCACAATTCAGCATTATTAAAAAACTTGACAATGTACAACTATCAAATAAATCTTGTGGCACATTCGGAAATAACTCAATAAGCATGCGAGGTCAATTTGCCAGTTTGTAGAACACCCGTATAGGCCTATTGGGCAAAATTTTGCCCATTGTTATATTTCTGACTTTTCCCCATTCTATAATACCCCAAGCTAAAAAGAATTCACCATAATTTTTGATAGTATTGAAAAATTGAAAGGAAAAAATCATTACAATATGATTTGGTTTCGATAGTTATTTCAGCAGCTAAAAGAAATACAAATTTTTAAAATTCTGGGAAAAATGGTAAAAAAATCATTACTTTTACCCTAAAATGGAGTAAACACTTGACAAATGCACTTAAAATAGGAATCAATGAATAGAAAATTTAATTCCCTTTCATATGACATGCATTAAGCCAATGCAAATATCACCATTTTTGAAACATTACTTTTTAAATAAATGGTTGTCTTCCTTGACCTCAATTGACCAAAGTGACGTAATAAATCCTCATATAGAGGGTTAACGGCGAGGGCATCCACCCTGGTGAGGTGCCTGGGACCCATACCTACGTTTCTAGCAGGGATGCCATATTGTACTCAAAAATGCTATCAAACCCCTTAAATAGGTTTTTTTTTTTTTAGTTTGGCCGCCCCACTATTTGGAGAAGAAAGCTGTACAAGTATGTTAGTGTGGCTTTATATAAAATTGGATGTACCATGTATTCATGAAAAATGAAATTTACTGCATATATGCAGGATATGATAAGGTAACTTAATTGTTTTAATTGGCTTTTTATGTTGTTTTGAATTGTATGCATACACATTGTTGCAGAATAAGAAACAATTGAAACTATTTACACACTTGACGCTCTTTGGAGGATTACGTCGTATTATAAGAAGAAAGACCAACCAATTTCAACTGACGTTGTTTGACAATATTTGGTATCTAAATGTCATGAAAGATTACTTCAGTGATAAAGCAAATTCATTTTATACACAAGAGGACAACAAAACAGAAGAAAATGGCGAAGACCTTGTTCCAAAATCTTATTCCGTTAAAGAGATATTATAATATAAAACACAGATTTGTGTACAAACAACTGATAACAAACTAAAATTGATTCGACATATTCCCCATGAGGAAATAACCATCCTTACAAGGAATAGTCCATCAATCATTCATGGGTTTTGCACAAAGTCCTCCCACGCATATAATGTATATTTATATTTAGGGTCAGCCAAGGACTAATCTGTTCACATCACTGAACAGCAGTTATGTAGCTTGAGCCCCAAATGAATGACCTATTGTGTACAGTGTAACAGTAGCTGGTTGCTAATAAGTGAACTGTGAATAGACTAGGAAGATGCTGTCAGTTAAGAAGGTCTAGATTACCCCTATGTTGTGTGGTGTAAAAATAGCTGGCTGCTAGTCAATTAATTGTGAAGAGTCTCCCCAGTTGAATGGTGTGGATTACTCCTGAATTTGAGAAAATTGAGGGTGTAGGGTTAGAGGGTCTTAAGCGCCAAAAATTCTTAATGCATTCTTCAAACGTTTTTGTGTATTTTTATTGAATTGTTTCCAAATTTTTCCTAAATGTGCACATTTAATATGTCAGCTTATACATAAATTAGTCTACTGAAAGACAGTAAGTTTCTATCTGAAATTTTTTGATAAAAAAAAAAGATTTTCAATTAAATATATTAATTTTTATTACAACACAATAACAATATTCAAGAAAGTGAGGATGTGATACTTGAAATCTTTGGAATGGAACATATGTTCTTTTTGTTATTTTGGCATCCAACAGTCATTTCAATTTCTTATAATAAATCGGTTTCTTATAACATGCAATATCACAATTCTACATAGTCTCATTAAGAAGCCAGACAAATCCTTCAGGCTGCACCTTGAGATCACATTAGTAAAGGCACTGCTAAAAAATTTGGCCTTCAATTTTGAAACAACAAATTAAGCACATCATTCCAAAATATTAACTTTGCATCATAACATTGAGGTATAAATAGTTCTATGCTCATAGTTCACTTCACCCTTCCTCAGCAGCAAAGATAAACAATGCCAGCATTGATTACGGTTACTACTTATATTACAAAGGATTGCCATTATATTCAGCTGTGTGTCACTAAAAATACCATGTAACACCAGTGGGAGTAGTTGTTATCTTGAAGGAGCCTTGAATTCAGACAAGAATGACATGTCTGAGCACATGCAGACTTATCTAATTTTGTCAAGTTACTACTGTAGATGGCACAAGAAAAAAAAAAGTAAAATTATTAGAATTTTTTTAAAAAGCAAGGAATCACTGATGTAGAAATATCAAACTCTAGTTTCACCAGGTTGTTTGCAATAAATTATGGGCAGCATTAAAGAAGTGCAATGCCCTGATATTCTTTCAATAAATAACTCTTCTTTTCATTAAATGTTTAGGTCAATAGAATATACCTGCATTCCAAAATATTTTGTGCCTGATAAATATTTTCTTAATTTCAAACATCAAATAAAAAAATCGCAAGGAACTTGAAACAGAAAAAGTTTTTCATAGTGAAAAAATTATTCGAATGAGAAGCTCTTTGGTACAGTATATCATTCAGCATTCCTGAAAGACAATCTTCACTTTCTGTATAACCTTTACTGTTTTTTAATTACATTCTGTTTTTATGCATGTGGATTTTTATAAGTACTAGTAATTATAAAGAGGATTATTGGAGGATGCTGACATAGGTGAGTAAGTAATATGATTCCACATGTAGTCATTGACTATTCAGCAAATATCACAGGATTATGCTTACTTTTGCATGAAAGACTTTCTTATAAAAGAATATAATAAATTTTAATACACTGTATTCCCCATTATGTTAAAGGCAGGGGCTCAGCTAGCCCTTAGAGTTGAGTTTGTAATTTAAAGGTACTGGATGTGATTCCCAATAATGCTCTGTGTTAGAATCCTGTCTTCCACTTAGCACATTCAGCTGTCAATGAGTACAAGCATTGCTGGGTTGTTAACATATACTGGAATGGTGTCACAATAACACCCATATGGAGATCCATTGACTTTCACCTGCTTGCATCACGCAAAACGGAAAAACACTGACCTTCATGGCTCCACCCTTACAAAAAAATCTAAATAGCAAGTAAGCTAGCAAAAACTTTTTGCAAGCTAGCATTTTGGAACAAGTATGTACAAGCTTGCTTGCAAAAACTTTGCACAAGCTAGCAGAAAGTTTTTACTGGCTTGTAGCAAGCTTGTATTTGTTCCAAAATACTAGCTTAATTGCAGCTAGTCAGTACTAGCTTGCTGCAAGCTTGGGTGGGTTGGATGTAACAATAAAACAAAGTAAATGTTCTTCTGTTCACTTTGCACTTAAGCTATTTTTATGTAATGGATGCATGCTATTTGTTTTATCTCCCTCCTCACAATGCTGCTCACAAGGATCTACACTACAAATTGGTAACAAAATGTCAATATCTTACCACAAGAACTAGTAATTCCTGCAAGGGCAAGAATTATTTTCAGCTGAATATCTGTTGAGATGAATTCTAAAGACAGTATTTGCAAGAGAAGTGAAACTGCTTTCAGCTTGGCTAGACTGTCTCTGTTGGCATCTGGAGGGGAAAATACTATGTGTGTCAGGAAAAACTGATAAGCTCCATACTTCTATGCAATTTATTATTTACAAATCAAAGTAAAGTTTTTTTCTAAGACATATTCTATTCATAAACAGACTTACTCCTTGCAAAAATCATTATTTTAAAATCTCTTCAGCTTACACAAGTATGTACACTTTAATATGCTTTGTACAGATATACCTTCTTTCATAATCTTACACAACCATAATGCAGATGTAAGAAAACACTTTCAAAACACTTTTAAATTGTGTTTTTAAATATTTTAAACAAAATTATGGGTAATAATATTTCAAACATAATCAAAATCAAAACTAGAAAATTGTACTTGTATGACATTCCTCTTTTAACAATCACTGAAATTGGTGGTAACAGTTTTGATTTTTGGAATTAAAACAAATGGGAGTAACTACAAAATGTCGCCAATGGAAATTCTCACCATTTTCATCGCAGGAAGATTGCAATGTGTTGATCAACTGCACCGAGGCATTAACATTTTGCTGGTTAGGTTCCCTAACGAGCTTCTGAACAAGAGACTGCAAGCATTCAATCAAGATATCTAGTCCTCCCATTAGTCCAAACCGTTCCTGATTGGATTCTGACATAAAAAGAGAAACATTGGCTGCAAATGTACTGTATTTTAACATGATATACCTTCAAAAATAATAATGCAAGATGTTTCTGTAAATGACCAAGAAATTATTGTGATGTACATTTGTCAATTTTTATTATCTTAATAATGAATAACTCAAATATTTCTGAAATCCAGCTTAATAAATTCCATGCTCTCTCTGAGATTTACATTTTTATTCCAATAAAGCACACAGAATATGAAAATTTAAATAATATTATTGCCAGCATCAATTAAAATATAATTGTTGACTTTTTTAAAAACAAGTTTAAATTCACCCATCTACATCAATTGACTCTGCATCTCCTTCACACTTGTTCAATTTGTTACCCATTTCCCCTTACATCCATGCTACTTAAACAAAGAAATTTGTTGATTACTGAGCACTTATCCTTTTAATATATGTTGTGTAAGGCTAAAAAGAAAATTATTTCATAGAATCAATAAAGCTTTTGCCAATTCTGAGTCAAAATTACAATTTTTATAAAAAGTTGATATATGTCACTCTTTGAATCAACTTGATCAAGAAAGTTGCTATAGATCTTTTCAAACGGAGTTTAGCCGAACAAGTTTTCTTCAGTACTTTAATCAATCAACTGCTGGGGGAATTTTACCTTTGTTTCTGAACCAATCAGGTGCAGGTTTGTGCAAAAACTTTTAAGCAGCAATACGCATGCATATTACATTCATGTATGAGGCACGTACAGTGCATGGGCTTGAAATCTTTTTCATACGCTTGGTCCCATACAGAGTGTGAATTGTGCAGACGGCCAAGTTTCCCCAGTATTTGACTGGTCAATAAGATTCCCCCAGTATACGATTGATCCATTATGGACATGTGAAGCTCGGTCATGTGACATTACTTTAAATAGTTTTCCAAAAATGGCCAATTCAGATTTACAAAGGTCTATAGCAAATTGCTATAGAATGCTAATCACTAAGTTTTGAATGTATAAAATAAATCTTAATTTTGAAATTATTTCTCAAAGATATGGGATGAAAAACTAATCACATTTAAAGATCAAAATTTTGACAGTACAATATCCATATGAATGTAACAAAAACATTAAAATGCTGTAAAAATATATAAACTAGGTTTTACCATTATTAGTCAGTGTCAATGCAAGGAAGGATGAAAGGTGCTGAATAACTTCTGGACTGGGGTTCTTACTCAAGATCTGAAGAGCAGTTGGAAATGATGCAGCACAAACAAGCTGATTTTCATCTAAGAATAAATAAGTTAATAACATATAAGAATACGATCTACATCGGGTGGAATACAGGTATCAACAGCTAGTTTGTTTTTCAGTTTACTATATTATGGAAGTCTACACATGTAGTATATAGAGGGATTTTGTCATGTGACTCTTAACTCATTTGGAAGCCATTTTGCCAGGCAAGCGTTGTTGCATTTCACGAGTCTTCACACAGCTCAATCACATCACACGTACAACAAACATACTGCCTGCAGTACCAGTTCAGTGAATTTCATTGTTTTGTTCGTGGCCGCAATTTTACGTAATATTTTCCTAATGTTTTGTATATTCACTGGGTATACCAAGAGTAACTTTTATATGAATGCCACTGAATGTTTGTAATACGCAAACAAAGCCTACATATATGGCATAAAGTGCTTACTGGATTCCTACACCGAAGGTTAAAAAGCGTTCCATTGTACAGCAGAAACCCACTTAGAACAACGATCAGGATCAGATGGAAATCAAGAAAACGTCTTTTTATTCCCCAGCACACATCTATTAGTGCAACCAATGGCACAGCAAGATTCCGGCATAATTATTTTACAAATATTATCTTATTTAACAACATGCAAGCGTTTGTAAGTCTAAATAAGTGTACAGCAGATGATCGTTCTTGCCTGACAAAATGGAGATGTACGCAAAGTCACATGACCTCATGACATCAGCTGAAACACCCTAATAGAGGTAGAAAAGATCTATATCTGACCAGGGAGCTGTCATTTCTAAATTGCAGATCCCTAGTCTGACATTCATTATGATCTTAGCTGCAGTCGATAATTACAGAAACAATAAGCAGTTCAAAAATATTCTTACCAATTACTCTATGTTACATATCAACTTGAAAACATATAAAGTCATCTACTTCAGTTATTGTATGCTGAAAATAATGAGGGGATTCATTAACATGTTACTTACAGCACACAACAAAACAGAGATATGTTTCTGTCATACTTTAATTATTTCTTAATTATCTTTAATTCTGAGCTAATTTCTTTGCCTTAATTGTTCTTGCTACTCTTTTTCTTGTTCATATCACAATATAGGTTTTATTTGAATCCTGATACACAACCTAAGAAAATTGATTTTATTGTTTATTTACTTGATTTTCACAAATTAATCATATTAATAATCTTTAGAACATGTAATAGAAATATAATAATGCATGAAAGGAATAAAAATTAGAAGAATGCTGGGCAGTGGTTCAAATAATCAAACAGCTTGTTGTAGCTAGGTTTACATTTCATCGAAATGTTTTTCAAGTTGCAAAGAAAATTTAAACTTTTTGTGAATTTCAATCATCCGAGGCAAGAAGTCATGAAACTTACAATGATAGATACAATGTTTAAGATGCAAAATGAGAAAATTGTAAGGATGCTTAGTATGAAGTTAATAAAGACAGAATGTTGCTATTAGAGAAGAAAAACTGTCTACCTAAAAAGAGCTGTTCAACATCAAGAATAAAAGAAGAAATAATGTTGCAATATCCCAAAACAAATGCTCACGTGATTCTTCTTCGACCATACAGAAAATACACAAAGGGATATCCTTTGTATTAAATATCAATGTCAACAAGCTATTACAAACGTAAACTATTTGTGACCATTTTTCTTATATCTTGACAAAGCCCTCAAAAACCCTGGTAACTTACAAACTTATTGTGTATTCCATAGCAATGGTATTCTATATCTGTAGAGAAAAGTTGGGAAAAAATAACTCAAATTATTTCAGGGGCATCTCCCTTCCTCTTTTCTACACTTTGTGCTGCTTGCAGTGTTAAGTCTGGGAAAGTGTAACTTTCAACACTGGTTGAGGGGCGTGGGGCCCCTGTCCCAACTATGTTTGACCATGATTGTAGATGGCTTTTCACAATATGGTAACAATACACTAATGTGACTTATCTTGCATCAGTAAACCTCAAAAACCAAATGGTATGTGTATCATTCTTAATAAAGTGATATTGAGATAGCCAGGGTAACCGCATATGAAACAAAATATTACATATTACATATTAAATACCATCTGAACAGCTATCACAATAATTAAGAAATGGTTTCTTAATTACATTATTACAAAAAAGGAAAACTTCTTGTTGTGATAAAATATTGATTGAAAACAAACTCTTAAGTACATAAACGTAATGAAAATGAAAACTATATGAAATCTTCCAAAAAGATTTGGTTTGTGGACAATCAGTTTAATCACTGTGTAATATGATCTACTTCTCACATCATGCCATTAGGTAGAGCTTAAATTACCAATAAATCTAAGTTCCAAGTAATAAATATGAAATAGGACTCCACGTATTAAATCATATAATCTTTGCATAAACAACATATGAGGGTCAAGGCTGGTCAATAGCACTTATAAAATTTTCCTTCTGAGTGATATGAGTACCCTTTAAGTAATTTAAAACAAATTGATGACATGTCCAAATCTGCAGGACGGGTTGTGAAGTGGGGAGGGAAGGATGTGATGAGGGGAGAGGGAAAAATGAATAGGTGTAGAGGAAAAATTGGAGGGCTGGATTGTACTCGTACTGTATGTCTCATATGCCTGGGGGACCAAGAATGAAAAGCAAATTCACAGTCCTACTCAAATGTTAATTATATTTCAAATTTTTTGGTGATATAAGCAAATAATAAACATAAGTATTAAAAGTACCCATTTGTGCTTAACATGCGATTCTGAACTTTTTTTTAATGATGCTAGAACAATCACAGACAACTTGAAAAATAACCAAATAGGTTGTGCAAGTTTCACAAATATACTATAGTATGCAATTTAACAACACAATTCAACTTAACTGAAATCTTATTATGCTTAACTGACAGACACATGAGAAAGATTTGAAAGTATAGGAATTTGGGAGATGCAGAGGGTTTTTTGTTTCCCTGTTGGAATATCAACACTGAATTTTGGAGAAAATTCAAGTGTGTTAGTGTCAGTGCACGTAGAGAACGAACCAGCAAAAACTATGGTACAAAATGATATAGGATCCTCAAGCAAATTTCGAGGAAAATTGTTTGTAATCCGAGCTTATTTTGAAAGGTACAATATCATTTACTTTCTTGGGACTACAACATTTAACCATTCTAAAATAAGACACATCACTGACGTATCTCTTTACAACACAAGCAGCAAGTGTCAAATATCTATAAAGGTAATCTGATTCTGGAGCAGTTCATATAAATAGAAGTACAAGAATAAATATAATTTATATTGATAGTTTTTGCATCATTCCTTTTTGCATCAATACTTGTATTATCTTTTTAGACCTATTTCCCAGAAGTCTTAAGTTGTGTGCTTGCATGCAATTGGGAACAAATCCATTAGCGAATTATCTTCATTCCTTAAAGTTCATGAAAAATTGATTGTTAGGTGACTACAAATGTGACACACTTCTTGCAGATTGTAAGCTAAATATATGTGCCCTGTCAAATAATCCATCTCTACACCATATTTTCTACACCATATTAGTGTATTAGTATATGCATCTTGATATATGAGCTTCATCTGATATTCATTAATTTTTCAGGAACTTTATCCCCTGAAAAAATTGCTTCTTTGAAAATATCTATCTTTTTTCCATTGGCAAATTGATTCTGTTCTGAAAGCAATTTCATTTACTGAAGTAGAACTAATCAGCATACACATAAAATTGGGGCTTGATGATGAAAAGTGATATTGGAATCCTATAGAGGAGAAATTTAGGCTTCCAACACCTTGAAGAACAATACCCAACCTTTAAGGTAGTGCTCCATATCAAACATATGTACAGCTAGACATCACCGATGTGGTAGCTTAACTCAGTTTAAATTATGGGGTTAATTTGTATCTAGATCTTTGTTGTATATAATGAATTCAAAGGTTGTGAATGCATTCAATGTAAAGGTGTGTATTGGTGAAGGAAGTGGGTTATTGGTGGTAGGGATATTCCATTCACATCTATTGAAATTCAGGTGCCCCCCCTCCCCTGTCTCCTTCCTGCAACCCCTAATAAAGGTAAGGAATATTCAACTTGGCATTTTAAAATTGAATTCTCATATTTGTATTTGTATTTGTGTCATCTAAACCCTCACTGAAGTATGTTTTCTAAAGAATTTTAATGCCTAATAGGTCAGGAAAACTAGCAGGGATCCCCCTTTAATATTCTGCATCATAAAATTCCAGGCATTTTCCAGGAATTCAAAGCAATTTTCAAGGTTAAGAATAGATTCACTAAATGAAATTGCAGGAAAAGCTGTTTTTGCACTTAAATAAATTAACAAACAACCATGCATAATTTGTCTGCATAAAAAACATATTTTGACACAAAATTAAATGTTAACTGTCAACATGTACAGAGTACTAGGGGGCTTAGTATCTAGGCTTCAACAAATAACCTGTCTGGCTAAGTACAGTCCAGAAAATTATAATGTAATGCTAACCTGTCCACTTTGATTATCGTAGTTGTAAGAGGGTTTTGGTCAACTTGAGCAGTCAGAAAATATTTTTTCACAGATATTTTATTGGTTGAACATTACAATACGGATTGCTCCACTTGATATTGGGTTGCCAAAAACGACTTCTTTAAGCGTCAGGTTAAGATGTTTCCCGCAGTATGCAAATATGCCCAAGCTGTATACGGTATTCTCAATACATTATTAGGAGTTAAGGTGTGGCTGTGTATACGTACCAGCAACAGATTTGCACGTGGTTGGGAGATATGTACTGTGCCCGGATACTGTTATTGGATGGGCGTAAATTTGGTCTGTGAGTGTGTGATTGATGGGTTATATAATAGTGCTATAGCTAGCTGCACTGAGGGAGCTATTATTAAAAACATGATGAACAGATGAATAAATACTAAACACAGTGAAGCATATGTCACCTTTGTTGCTAGGCTCGAAATATGTACAAAAATTGTGCTTTTCTAAGGCTGTAACTCAAAAACTACACTAGTAGGCCTTTAGTATATTGATAGCCATATCAATCATGAAAGGTCTTGGGTGAGCCAAAATTTCAAGAGCAAACCTGCAGAAACAACAAAGGAAATGCATTTTATAGATAAATTTACTACAGGCATATATAGAGACTAATATAATGAACATCGTTGGGAAGAAATGGTGAGCAATAGAGAACTGCTAATTTGCACAAAAATGAGACCCCTACCCTTACAGAAAAACTAGCTTGCAGCAAGCTAACACTAGCTTGCAGCAAGCTAACACTAGCTTGCGCAAGCTAGCGCAAGCTAGCGCAAGCTAGCGCAAGCTAGCGCATGCTTGCACAAGCTAACATTTAGCTTGCGCAAGCTAACATGAAGTTTCTGCTAGCTTGCGCAAGCTAGCATGTAATTTTTGTTAGCTTGCGCAAGCTAACATCAAATTTTTGCTAGCTTGCGCAAGCTAACATCAAATTCATGCTAGCTTGCACAAGCTAACATCAAATTTTTGCTAGCTTGCGGAAGCTAACATCAAATTTTTGCTAGCTTGCGCAAGCTAACATCAAATGTTTTAGGTTGCGCTAGCTAACATCAAATATTTCTAGCTTGTGCAAGCTAACATCAAAGTTTGCTAGCTTGTGCAAGCTAGCAAAATTTTGTTAGCTTGTGCAAGCTAACACAATTTCTTTGAGAGTTTATGCAAGTTATTACACAATTGCTTGCAAGCTTGTGTAAGCTAATATTTTGTACATGTTCCTAAACTAAATGTTACAAACTTAACATTAAACTTTTGCTTGTGTAAGCTAATATTTTCTACAACATGTTCCCAAAATAAATGTTACAAACTTAACATTAGACTTTTGTGAAAATTTGAGATTTTCAGTACTACAGTATGTCGGAACCTTAAGTGTGACTGAAATACTGTAGTGATGATAGCTAGGGGTAATTTTACTTAATATAAAGTGATCAACTTGAAAGTCTTGAAAAGTAAATTCAAACATACAGTAACTTAATTAATTTCTGTGTGTGATGAAACATCCTCCTTTCTGCATAAAGATAAATGTAAGAAGACATATTCTTGAGAAGAAAAAAAAATCAATGTCAATTTATTTTGCAATTTTCAAACTTACTTTTCATTGTGATTCTGATTGGTAAATAAGTACATAATAACCTTGTTGAAGAGAGAAAATAAATAAAAGTTTTTGAAAATTATTACAAAAATGCATCACTTTTCTTTTACATTTAAGAATGTCCCAAAGACATAGCCATGAGCTCGCCACGAGCTCGTCAACAATAAGACGAGCTCGTCAACAAAAAACGAGCTCGTCAACGAAAAACGAGATCGTTGCGAGCTTGTTAGATTGTTGACGAGCTCGCGACGAGCTCGTCAAAACATAGATGAGCTCGTCAACAACTGGACAAGCTTGTGACCAGCTTGTTAATAATCTGACGAGCTCGTAAAATATAGACGAGCTTGCCAAAAGCTTGTCAACAACTGGACAAGCTTGTGACAAGCTCGTCAATAATCTGACGAACTCATTAAAACATAGATGAGCTCGCCACGAGCTCATCAACAATCTGACAAGCTCTTTGCAACCTCTATCAACAATTAGACAAACTTTCCATGTAAGAACACAAATTGAAGCCAGTCTCACATAAGAAATATGTAAGACACAAATTCAAGTGTAACTCCCATGTAAGAAATATTTAGAAATAAACACATTGTGGTAAATCTGTGGATAATTTTTCATCTTTAATATTCCCTTTCTTATTATTTCTACATTGATTTAAATGAGAAACCAAAGAGATATGACCATAAAATAATTATAAATAAAATCAAATATTTGAAAGTTCATCAGTAAAACATATATCATTCAACTTCCAGTTTAATAATAACTTGGTCAGATGTGTACTCAAAAGAAGCATGATTGTCACAAATGCAAAACTTGAGTGAGGGTGCATTATACTACTCAATGTTTTAATTGTGCTACATAAAACATTTTTGTTCATTGTGCAATATTCCTCAGTCTCCTCAAGCTCATTAATTTCTTTATGTTGACCAACACCTCAGTGGTGCTACAGTATCCCTTGATCAAATGACACACTCTTCCATATTCATCCTCTCTCCACATGAACAAATTAAATACTGGATGTTATCCTTTCCCAAAACCAAACATGTTCAATTGATACTATCTCCCACAACTCCTCATGTCACCCTTACAACCCCTGCCTCTGCCTTATCTTGATTCCTCTCCCCTTCATGACCAAATCCCTTGAAACTCATAAGTTCCAATATGCCATGCATTCAGCCCCATGATGTTGTATGTCTCATCCCCAATGTTGCATTTAACTGAACTCAGCATGGCCAAAATCTTCCCTCTTTTAATCCATTCCATTTCTGTATTAACCCATGGAGCTATAAACCACTTCTCTGTTACAAATTCACACAGGCTTGTGTACATAACCTTTATGTAGTCTCCTTACAAGGAATCTGTTACAGTATTTAGAGATTCCTAATACTCAAGTTTTCTTACTTTTCTTTACTAAAAAAGTAAAAATTCTCTTTCTATCTCAATGCTCCATGGCTATACAAGCAACACTGTGTTTAAATGAAAGTTCACTGACATCAGATTTCTATCATGCGCACACAGTTGGAGGAAGTGTTATCCCTGTTAGCCAATGAAAACACAGGATGTTCTTTATAAAGGTCAAACAGTTTAAATTTAAAACCAGAGAGACGCCATTTTAGGCATTTACTGTACAAACTAGCAAATGTTATTAGCATGTCTACAGGAGTCAGGGTAGTGATTTCTGCTATAAATGTAAGTTCATTTTCTTTTATTTTTCTATACAATCTATTATTTGTATGATAAACATGTTTTTAAAACAAACTTAGGATTTCCTCACTAATCTTAGTTAAATTTTGGAAGTATGTATGGCCTCTAATCAAACAGTAATTAGGCCAAAGAGCTTAGGCCAAGCTTTGTTGTGTAAATTTCAAAGAGTTATCTGAGATCATTAATGCAGAGAATGTAGACAAGAAGTTCAACTAAATTAATTTTGAGATCAGAGAATTTGGAGTATAATGAAAGACTAGTTCAAAAGACCAGAAAAAGGCAATTGTATTTGCAGTCATAATTGTAGAGGAAACTAATTTGTTTTAATGGAAGCTGGTATCTATTGCAGAGAAGATTAAGTTCCAGACAGTTAAAAAGACATTATTATTACATTCATGGCCTATTTGATAATGTTCAGTATATATGTTATTACTCAAATGGGGATTATTTTTTTTGGGGGGGGGTGAGGGGTGGGAGGGGCAGTATTATTGGTATTTGAGAGGGATATCAGTAAGATTGGGATTTAAAGGTTATCATTGAAATTTGAGGGGGCTGTCTATCCTCATGCCAAACCTGGTGCTTTCCCTAGGATGGAATGGTAGAGGAATGGGTGAAAGATTAATATATCAGAGCATATTTAATAAGGTTTTCCAATCACTTGGTTGAAGTATTACAGTAGCTTACCATAATATTTCTATATTTGATAAATTTGTTTTTTCCAACAGACCTTGTTGAATTGTTTTCAGAGTAACAGAAGAAACTCACCAGTTGGCAATTGCCCTGATCCCTTTTTATGGCAGACTCGAATTAATGCACCTATTCTTGAAGACCAACAGAACTCTCAGGACAAACATAACTGGCTTGACAAGATATAATCTCCAGCAAACCCAATTATTGTGGATAACAATGCAATTGACCATCAAGGTATGAAGGTAAGAACCATTTTTTGTCATCAATGACATGGCTAAATAAGTGGTGCAAGAAAACTTGACTAAATTGGATAAAATATTGCTTATTTCATAGTTTATTTGACAAGCTTTTTTTGAAAATTAAAACAATAAATTCAGTGCATGGTTCAGTGCATAAGTCCATACATGCAAAGAACTTTGAAAGGGACAGATGCTAAAATTGTAAACAACAACATGGCAAAGTGTGTTGTAACTTGTAACTTGCCCATTTTATAATATATTTTTACCTGGTATAACTATATAAAAAGTGTAACAAAATTGTATAGGCCTATATTGGAGATAGGCCTATATTGGAGATAGGCCTATATTGGAGATAGGCCTATATTGAAAGATAGGCCTATTTTGGAGATAGGCCTATATTGGAGATAGGCCTATATTGGAGATAGGCCTATATTGGAGATAGGCCTATATTGGAGATAGGCCTATATTGGATAGAGCCTATATTGGAGATAGGCCTATATTGGAGATAGGCCTATATTGGAGATAGGCCTATATTGGAGATAGGCCTATATTGGAGATAGGCCTATATTGGAGATAGGCCTATATTGGAGATAGGCCTATATTGGAGATAGGCCTATATTGGAGATAGGCCTATATTGGAGATAGGCCTATATTGGAGATAGGCCTATATTGAGATAGGCCTATATTGGAGATAGGCCTATATTGGAGATAGGCCTATATTGGAGATAGGCCTATATTGGAGATAGGCCTATATTGGAGATAGGCCTATATTGAGATAGGCCTATATTGGAGATAGGCCTATATTGGAGAGATAGGCCTATATTGGAGATAGGCCTATATTGGAGATAGGCCTATATTGGAGATAGGCCTATATTGGAGATAGGCCTATATTGGAGATAGGCCTATATTGGAGATAGGCCTATATTGGAGATAGGCCTATATTGGAGATAGGCCTATATTGGAGATAGGCCTATATTGGAGATAGGCCTATATTGGAGATAGGCCTATATTGAGATAGGCCTATATTGGAGATAGGCCTATATTGGAGATAGGCCTATATTGGAGATAGGCCTATATTGAGATAGGCCTATATTGGAGATAGGCCTATATTGGAGATAAGCCTAACTTCATATTTTTGCTGATGTTTATCAACACTGATCTATCCATTGTAATTAGTAGCTCGTTTTCTTTATCTAATCATCACTTTAATTCAAATTAGGGGTGGGGCAAACTCCATAAGAACAAAATCTTTTATCAAAAGAAATATTCATTTTGATTCATATAATGTGTCAATGTTCAAAGCTTAGCAATTTATCTCTTTTAGGCTCTCCCACTTCATGTAATTTTAATTTGTTCAGTTGGCAAGTGGAAAAGTGTCAATTTTGTTCCCATTTGCTGGTCATGTATTGCTTATCTTTGAGCAAACCTGCACAGCGCTTTTGCTTACCAGGTTTAATCCACCTGGCTGAAGGAGGAAAAATACTGAAGAAATTAGAGCGGTCCTTGGATTGATAATAGTTTGTGCCTGAGAAGTCATGGGTTCCCATCTGCAGGATTAATCATAGAAAAGCATTTGCTAAATGGCCTTTTTTTTGGCAGAAGGGCCGGGTGTCACCAGGATTTCTCTGAGAAGGTAAATTGCCTCTTTGACAAGATAAATCTCACTGGTTTCACCCCTTTTGTTTTCAGTAAATTTTCCAGACAATTGTAATCTAGATGTAGAGGTGCTAGAACGGAGGTCTTAGGGACGATGCTCTCTCCACGTACCCCACTGGTGATACCCCTGCCTAGCAAAGTCATGAATATGATTTCATTTTTGTAGGAACATAATCAGCTTATTATATATATATATTTTCATTCTTTCAGAATTTGTGCCGAGAGAAAGGAAACAGCAGGGGCAACAACCTATGAAAGTGAAGGACTGCTTCCCATCAGAATGCTATTTTAGAACTTTACAGATGCAGCGCGAGGAGCAGTATACTTGATTTATGAACTGATTGTTTTAATTTGAATCTTGCTTTATATATAAGCCTTATACATACCTTAAAATATTTTAAATATTTGAAATTTATTTGAAATGTGCTTGTTACGTTTAGAAAATTGTGATATTTGGTATTCACTTTCACCCTTAAACACATCTTTCATTCCATCACCTTGTTCTAGACAGAACATTGTTATAGATTAGATAAAAGTATGTATCTTAAAGCATTATACCAGCTTGCTGTCTTTATTAGGTACAGTTTATTGCCAGGTGAATTTGATTGACCCAAAAAGTACAAGCAAAGGTTGCTGTTAACTGCTTTGTCACAAGAAACTAGCTTTTCAAGTTAAAAGATGAGAAACGAGCTCGCTGCGAGCTCGTCTCTCTGACGAGCTCGCCGTGAGCTCGTCAGAGAGGTTCAATACGAGCTCGTGGCGAGCTCGCCATTTCTGTAAGGGATAATACCTTGATGAAGAGAGAAAAAAATAAAAGTTTTTGAAAATTATTACAAAAATGCATCACTTTTCTTTTACATTTAAGAATGTCCCAAAGACATAGCCAGTATGTGGAGTTGATATACAAAGGTAAAACAAATTGACATTCCTCAGTTATGTGAAAAAAAGAACAACGAAATAAATCATATGATAAAGGTTTATGCAAGAAAAATAAAAAACAAACAGAAAGATTCAGCACTTAAATTTCAAGAAATAATATTTATTTCAAAAGTAATTACTGTAATTGGCATCTGAAAAATAATCAGTTACTGTACTAGGCAACTGATTCATCTGTGGGGCAATTTGGTGATGCATCATGCCACTATGTCCCTAACTCCTAGAGAATTTGCCTTGTACGAGAATTGAAATTGTAGCTGCTAATATACTGTAAGTCACTGCCAGTAATATTTAAAGGCCCATGTGGCACAAGCGGATGAGAGTCAACAACGATGGTTCATCACTCCCAGCTAAGCTGGAAGCTTAAAGTGGAACTGTCAGAGGCAGGATGGATAAAGGGCCTTACCTACTGAAGGACACACCACAGCTGCCTCTGCCTGGAATAAAACCTGGAACCTCTTGCTTGCAAAATCAACTCCTTTACAGCAGTGCTAAACAATCCTACTTCACGTAGTGAAATAAAATTTATAAGCATGACTGAGCCAAAATACACAAAAATGGTGTATGTAGTAAATCTTTAAGTCTGCAAATAATACACAAAAACTTGTATATTAAACAAGTGCAAACAACTTCTACACAGATTAGATACAGTATGCTGTTATTTGAACTTTTGTTGATAATCATATGACTCATTGAGTCATGAGCATCCTTATTAATAAGGCTTGGACATTGCCTCCACATAATCCTAACATTTTGTCCTGATCCTTATATGAATGTGACTTTTTTTTTTTTATTCTTTTGATCAATAAACATGTTTCTTTAATGATTGTTTCCCTTTTATTATTTTTTATTTGTCAATCAGGTAATAGATGTAGATTTATTCCCTATGAGGGGGAGTGTAGTGGCTAGGAGTCAGGGTTCAAACGAGACATTCCAGGTTTCATTTTTGGCTGAACATCTGTATTCTATTGCATCTGGACATGGCTCTCCTCTGCTTGTTTCACGGAAACCAGGGCTATCAGCTCATTAGTTTTATGGACTACTAAACTACCTACAAGCTAAATTTCCGCAAGCTAGTAGTTGGAAAACTTTGCAAGCTAACAACTAGCTGATGCAAAGTTGCAAAATGTTACCTTGGAAGCTAACAATTCGCAAGCATGCAATTTGCAATCTAGCGAATAGCTTATGCAAAATGTTAGCTTGTGCTAGCTTGTTTGCGCTAGCTTGCGCGCTAGAATAGCTTATGCAAAATGTTAGCTTGCGCTTAGCTTGCAAGCTTGCGCTTAGCTTGCTAGCTTGCGCTAGCTTGCGCAAGGTAGTATTTGGAACAATTGCAACCTTGCGCTAGCTTGCAAGCTAACAGTCAGCTGCAAGCTTGCGGAATGTTAGCTAGCAAGCTATCTGCTAGCTTGCAAGATGTTAGCTAGCAAGCTAGCTCAAGGTTGCAAGATGTTAGCTAGCAAGCTAGCGCAAGGTTGCAAGATGTTAGCTAGCAAGCTAGCGCAAGGTTGCAAGATGTTAGCTAGCAAGCTAAGCGCAAGGTTGCAAGATGTTAGCTAGCAAGCTAGCGCAAGGTTGCAAGATGTTAGCTAGCAAGCTAGCGCAAGGTTGCAATTGTTCCAAATACTACCTTGCGGCAAGCTAGCAGCAAGCTAGTTGCTAGCTTGCAAAAGTAGTGTGGTGCAAGCTTATTGTTAGCTAGTCTTTTCTGTAAGGGTAGGTATGGAAGTACTGAGGTGACGATGGAAAATTACTGGGCACATACTCAGGCAAGACCGAAACAATGACTGCAACACAGCTTTGACGTGGTCGCCTGAAAGACGTAGAAAGCGTTGTAGGCCTAAAACTACATACTGACACACAGTGGAAAAGGAGAGCAACAGGGCAGAATGATGAAGTTTGGTGGAGGCCATATGTGCTACCAGGCATGCGGAGGATAGGTGCAGGTGATGTATGGAGACTCACGTATGATTTAATAACTTAAACTCTCTGTGAGTGTGGGTTGAGCAAAAAGTAAAATCATTTTGAAAACACCTTCTGCCAGAATATTTGAAATAAATTGTCATGACTTCATGTAGATGATTAAAATATAATCTAATATCGATTTTAAAATTCAGCATTTCCAGTGACCCCTGGAGGTGTAAAACGTCATGTCGAACAGGATTCAATGGATTAAAAAATTGACCTTGAAGACATATTAAAGATCATAAGGCTACAGTTCAACTGCACAAATTTGAATTAAATTTAAAAGTAAAACATATCATATATTATTTCAGTCAAATTAAAAATTTTTCCCATATAAACCAATTAGGGTTGATTTACTAAATCAGAATGAAAATTCACTGTAGATTAATTTGGACTTAATGTTTATATTTCCATTCATCCCCAAGACTTTTAATTTCAAATTCTTTTGAGGCATCAGGCTCTATTCATGGACATTTATTTCATACATTAACAAATATTTTAATTGCTATTCATGTCAGGTATGAATTTGTTGGAAGTTCTTTGGAGGCAAGCATCTCCTTTTTAACATTTCTTCTCAAGTGAGCCAGAAGGAGTTGGAATTTCTTTCCAAGGGCAGCTAGGACTCTTTTGTTCCACAGTAGCTGAACAATGAATGTGATCGAACATACAATGAATGTGGATGAATGGACAAACGGACAGATGAATGGTAAAGATGCAATATCCCCTCTTTACCAACTTCATTGGCGAGGGGATAATAAAGGGAAAGATACATTTTGACCTCTTGTTTTTGGAGACAAGGTGTTATCATATATCCTTTCAGATGGTAAATGAAAAGTTCATTTAAGAGGCACTTTAATGCCCACTGTTAAAAGCAAAATTATAAAATAAAAAAATACAAATTGCACCACACCAAGTGCTCTAATACTTAAACGATATTACATTTTTAATTTTTATAGTATCATCAGAAAATTAGAAAACCTATTAGGTTAAAACATTTTCAAATATCGATTTCCTGACTGATTTTCTCAAAAATTCACTGTGCATCATTTAGTGTGCAATGTACAGCATTTACACGCTTATCAGCAGAACTACGTCTGGAGCAAAAAAGGATCCCTCTTTAGTCTTATATCTTTGTATTCTGGTTATTTTTTTCCAACAGAAAGCGCCCAGAAATAACACATCTTAAGAATATTGGAACAGCCTGCATGAAAAGTACATATTAGCTACAAACAAGATAATCATCAGCTTTCTCAAGCAAATATGTTCCTCCCTTCACTCCTTTCACCCTATTTCATGTATCTGATGCATGCTGAGTATACATGTATATCTGCTGCACAGTATAGCCTATATTTTGGAGCTATTGCAAATAAGTGATTCTTTGAGGTTCTCTTGGGCATGAACTTACCACAGCCAAAATGTACAAATTCAGATACTTTTAGTGATTATAGCCACTTTCATTTATATAATATAGGTGTGGTGATGTCTTTTTCCTTTGCTATGCATGGGCACAACTGACACAGAAAAGTTTTAAATGTACTGAATAGACTTAAATGGATACTCCTGACAAAGTTCACATAGTGATAGTCACTATGGGAATAAATGAGTAAACAACCATTTAAGAAAATCACTTGTTGAATGATCTGTTAATGTTACTATCTTGTCCATCAAAAGTACCACAAGATCTTTATCTTAATATAAAATAAGATTACTTGCATTAAACAACATTGTATCAAATTCTTTTCTCTAAAAACAAAACTCCCCATAGTTGTTATCTGCAAGTGTATGACTTTTTTTTATATCCCTAAATTTCATGAATCACAAGTCTAACAATTTAAGATAGTAAGCAAAATGCATGCAAAATATAAACAGATAAAATCACTCAAAATTGTGAGTGCTCTTCATAAAATGAAACAAGAGATAATTCTTTTATAAATTGATGGAGACCTTTCAATATTTCCGTTTATTACATCTTCCACAAAAGTTACAACATCACCGTAATTGCACCTGACAGGCTATAGTTTTCCCAACTGAAGGATAAAAAGAGCTGTTTTCAAACAAACAGCATTGTATTACTTCAATTCAATCATTCTCTAGCACACCCCACATACTTCGAGTCGGTCATAAAAGCAAGTTTTTGATTAGATATTCCAACCACCATCCTCTGTTAAAGTAATAAGATAAAGGTATATTTGTCTAAAACACAGGTCAATTTTTATACTATGGAACTAAATATTCTTTAGAAGTTTTAGTACATAATCGCAAAACAACTTTATATAGTATTTCAATAATTTAACTGGTTGCATTAGTTGCCACAGAAATAAAGATTTAATTTACGTAAATTATGAATAGAGGGATTTCATCACATGACTCCACTGGAAGCCATTTTGTAGAGCAGGGCATTGTTGCATTTCACACAGCTCAGTCACATCACATGTACAACAAACATACTCACATGCTAACCTACCAGTACCAGTTCAGCAAAATTTACTAAATGCAATTTTTAGTCACTTCTGATTTTACTTCATATTTTCTGTAAGTTTTATATATTCACCGAGTATACAAAAAGTAATTTGAATGTTAACGCCAGCTGATTGTTCGTTATACCCAGACAAAGCCTGCAAACCTGATACCAAGTGCTCGTTGCAAATCCTAGTGTGAATCGTAGGTTGAAATACGTCACGTCTTACTTTTTATTCCCGGGCACACATTTACTAGTGCAACCAACAGTAGAGCAAGATTCCCAGCATAATTATTTTACAAAAACAATCTTATATAATTACATGCAAACGTATGTAAACATATGGGAGTGTTTGGTCCATACGCTTGCGATAATCTTCTTTACTGTGCAAAATGCTCTGAAAAATTACACATATTTTGCACTCCAAACGTTATAACTAAAGAGTCTCCGAATATTTTGTTCCGTTTCAAATGGTATAGAGAACTTGAATTCATTATCTATCGCTTGAGAAAATTTTCATTTATTTATTCTAAAAACAAGTACCGTACTTTGCAAACTATAAAAAGTATTTCTTCTTGTTTTTCAATGAGGGCAAGCAAAATCACAAGGTTGTCGCCGCTTTGACCTTTGTAACTTATGAATGAAAGTACTTGGGAGTCCATTTTATATGGCCTGACAATTAACATATATCTATTTACCATATATATAAAATCCAACGTGATTGGTGCAAAAAAAGGCCCATACTTTCCAACAAATAGAAATCGATGAGAAAACATTTTGCCTCCGCTTGTGCATCCCTTTATCTTAATTATGACGTAATCTTAGCATGCCCGAGCTACATGGACATTACTATTGTGTGCAGAGGGTTTCCTGTTGTTTGTGTATTGTAAACATACTGTGAAGAGGCGATAAGCATTTTCCAATGTCGGATTTCGGCTTATTTGCTTCCATTTTTACAGTTTTCTTGTTTATTTTGTTACACTGAGATATCTTTCTTATTATATGAATGTATTCATCAGAAATTAAAACATAATATGGCTGAAATATTATTGACAACATTAATGAATGAAGAAATGCAAGAGCGAGGCGACAACGTTAGGTTGCATAATTATGATACCAAAAATTAAGAACTATGCTATTTATTAAACTTTTTGTATGAAATAATATCTGTTTATTATATCCTTGAATAAACTTCTTTATATCTTTTCTTATCACTGCATTCTTAAAAATTGTTTTCTATTCAGCAAAAGTACAGTTTGTCACACATTTTTTAAAGAAAAATAAGTTTTAAAAAGTTTCTGATCAGTGATGCCTTATCTAACAAACTTTTAAACTGAAGTTGTTTGTGCATAAATTTCCTTTGATTTGTTTTGCATCAAAGCTATTTTATTGGAACTGGCTAGTTGTTAAATAAAATGTTGTCTAAAGTTCCATTCCACTTGGCCTGCATCCCACATGCGGCTTGCAATGCCGCCAAACATGGCAAGCCATCCCACCCTCTCCTACATGCCATCCCACCCTCCCCCTCATGCTGTCCCACCGCTCTCCCATAGGTCATCTTAGCCTCTGACGGTCACTATTATCAAGAGTAACAATCCTGGCTATGACCATGCTCCGCGTAAACACTCTTAAATCTGTGAAACCACATAATACTTTTGTATGATAAATATACACACATGAACGGCCTTTTATGTGTGTTGACAAATCCATAATGTTTTCGCCCTCAAAGAAAAGCTTTATGAACTTGGCCTCCACTGCGTGCAAACTAAAAGCATTCAACTATTGTTTCAAAGACTTTGTTCTTAAAACCAACCCGCTTAATAATAATACAATCCAAATCGTCCTAAGTTTATTTATAGTTTTCCGTAACACATCACTGCTATTCCGCGAAATTTTTCCTTCTGCGCATTTTGAGGTAAATATTCCCATGTCTAATTAAGTGTACAGCAGATGACAGTGTTCCTGCCCTACAAAATGGTGATGTAAACAAAGTCATGTGAGCTCATGACATCAGCTGAAACACCCTTATAGCAGTTGAGTTTTGCATAAGCTTGTTGTTACGTAATATTCTGTGAACAATCTCTTCATTCTTTCTACAACTTAGATAAGCGCACCAATTCTTTTAAACTACATGATATCTGATGCAAATGTTGTGCCCTGACATCTATGACATTGCTACTCGCAGTGCCTGCACTCAATATTGATTAAATAGTGTACATGCTGTGTCACGCTTAAACCATTCCCGAAATAAACTCCCTACGTATGTAAGTACGTATGTACATTGTATGTATAATTGTGCACTGCATGTATGGAGTGTGGGGGCAGTGATGCATGAATTTTCATGGCCTTGAGATGCTCGATTTTCAACACGTTGAAAATCAGAACATCGCTGATGTAAGGGTGTCGGGCTCGTTCCGCTTCAGTGACCCAGTGGGCCGCCCACCGGGACCATGCTGCATATATTTTTGAGGTGGCACACTTGTCACGGGTTCATTAACACTTACTCTACCAGCACCTTTTTGAAAATGCACTTAAGAGGCGGGGTCAAAGATAGGGCACCCAAAACAGTGATAATATTGCCTTGTGGTAGAGTAAGGGTTAATAAAAGCAAAGAAAATAATATCAAATCTTGCTTATGTCCTATGTCTAAATGTAACTTGAAATTGTCCAACCCACTCTCAATATTACTGCACAAACCACAAAGCATGTGGACATCTAAATGAGATGGATAGTAATTTAGTGTGGGTGTATTGCTGAATTGTTTTAAGTAACATAAAATCTAAATATCAATTTAGGTTCAAAGAAATTTAAAATAAAAAAAAATACAAGAAATTTCAATGTAACTCTTTGAACTAACTTGGGTAAAAGATCTCTTCACAATCATATGTAGCAGCAGTGAAGAGATTGGTCGTTAAACTAATTTCACTGTCAGTGACTAGAAACAATACTTCACTGGTTACAGAACGTCACTGGTTTAACATGAATTACTTCACCTGTTTAAATTTCTTGAATTTTCTAACCTACTTTGTACTCATTTTGCTGCAAGTTATATATGAATAACATAATAAAAAGGAGGGCTTTGTAATCTCAATATCCATCAATTTTAAGCTTGTTTTTATCACTTTCAAATGAAGAATAAATGTATAGAAACTAATATTAAATTTTGTTAATATCTTCAGGCTATATTTAAATAAAACTTTTAAGATTGTCCAACCCACTCTCAATATCATTGCACAAACCACATGAAATGTGGAAATCTAAATGAGATGGATAATACACCACTTTTTGTAGGTGTATTGCTGAATTGTATTAAGTAACATAAAATCTAAATATCAATTTCATTTTAAAGAAAGTTAATATGAAAAATATACAACAAATTTAAATGTAACTCTTTGAAATAACTTGGGTGAAAGATCTCTTCACAATTATATGTAGCAGTACTAAAGCAATTGCTTATTAAACTAATTTCATTGTCAGTGTTTAGAAATAATATTTCACCTGTTTAAACTTCTTTAATTTTGTAACCTAATTTGTACTCATTTTGTCACAAGTCATAGATGATTAACAAAATAAAAGGAAGGGCTTTGTAATCTCAATATTCATGAATTTTAGGCATGTTTTTATCGATTTCAAATGAAGAATAAATGCATAGAAACTAACATTTCAGGTTAGGTTGAAATAAAATTTGAGATTGTCCAACCCACTTTCTATATTGCTGCACAAACCACACGGTATGTGGACATTATGTGGACCATTTTGTGTAAGTGTATTTCTAATTTGTTTGAAGTAACATGAAATGTGAATATCTAGAAACAGTACTTCACTGTTTAACATTAATTACTTAAATGTTCTAACCTTAATTTATACTTATTTTGCTGCATGTAATACAGTAGATGAATAATAATTAAAAAAGAAGACTTTGTAATCTTAAAATCCATAAATTTGATCAATTTCAAATGAAGAAAAAATGCATTGAAACTAATATTAAAACTTGTTGATGTCTCACATCGAAATAAAACGTCAAATTGTCCAAACTGATATTACTGCACAAACTACATGGCATGTGGACATCTAAACAAGATGGATAATGCATCATTTTGTGTGGTTGGATTGCTAAATTAGAATGTGGTTGTGGTGTGATTGGAATGTAAACTCGGAATATTATTACTTTTTAAATTTCAAACTAGAACGGTAAATGTCATGGTTCGCATGCCCATGCAAATTGACACCCATAACATAAGATCCTACTTGGCATTCTATCATATGTCCCACATGGCATTCCATCATATGTCCCACATGGCATCCCATCTTATGACCCACATGGCATCCCACCCTGTCCCACATGGTTCCATCCCATGTTGCAAATTGCATCCCACTCATGTCCCACATGACATTCCATCCCATCCCACATGGCATTCCACCATCATGCAACATGGCATTCCAGCATCTCCCACATGGCATTCCAGCATATGTCCCACATGGCATCCCACCCTATGTCCCACATGGATCCCATCCTGTCCCACATTAATCCAACCATATGTCCCACATGGCATCCCTCCCTATGTCCCACATTGCATCCCTCCCTATGTCCCACATGGCATCCCTCCCTGTGTCCCACACGGCATCCCTCCCTATGTCCCTCATGTCATCCCACCTTATATTCCCGCATCGGTGGATTTCCACCTGATATCCAACATGGCATCCCACCTTATGTCCCACCATATGTTCCCATCCTATTTTATGTCCCACAAGGCATCACATCCCGTGTCCCCATGACCTCCTACCCTATGTCCCACATAGCCTCCTACCCTATGCCACACATGTCATCCCAACCTATGTCACACTGTGTTACTCGTGGCATCCCACCCCATGTCCCACATGACATCCCATGTCCCACATGACATCCCATGTCCCACATGACATCCCATGTCCCACATGACATCCCATCCTATAACATTCCACCCTATGTCCCTCATGGCATTCCACCATATATCCCAGCCCATGTCCCACATGGCATAGGCTCCGTAAGAAGTCTTGTCCTAGCTATCACAGTCCCTGATTATACTATGTATGAAAGTCTGTCAGTCCAAATAATAAGTTATATGCAAATGACCTGTTAAATAAGAAAAAAAGGTGGAGTTGTATAATATCATGCCTACCATGCCTTGGTGTATACCATATGGTATATATTATATCCTATGTCCCGCATGGCCCCCATCCATGTCCCATATGACATCCCTCCCTATGTTCATACGCAGTCACATTTTTAACTAGAACAATATCATACTTGGACATTTTTGTAGAAAGAACACAAACAACTTGTAGCCTTTATACATGCTCATCAATCTACAGTTATTTAATATAAAATACACTTGGTGTACAAATAAAGCTCGCAAGCTCAGTTAAATATATCATAAATATATACATCTGCATAGACAATTTGATAAGGTTGTTCATGAAGACCCTTCCTTGACTATACTCCCACTTTCAAGACACTTAGATATAATTTTCATTCTAATTTTGTAACTTGATTTCACTGTCTGCTTACGACATAATTATGCTACAAGCAAAAATTTGATCCCCTGGAGCATTCCACAACAGTTAATTCTGGAAGATATAAAAATACATTCCTGCTGAGGTGTCATTTCTAGGAGCAATTAGGAATGAAGCTGATGCAATTTTTCCATATCGATGTGGAGTCATTATCAGGTTTCTAGTCTTAAAAGCAATTTAACTGCACACTTAATTCATGATGGATTAGATTACATCCAACCAAGCGCTCTTAAATTTACTTGTTTGATATCTAATTGATGAGTTGATGCAACATCCATGTTTCCTGTGTCAGACATGAATTTATGGCATGATTTTAAGATTTTGTATTTAATTCCTTCTCTTCCAGCTTCAATGTAAGTGAACATCAAGAAGCTAATTTTATGGTTGGTTGGTTGGCTGCTAAGTTTGCCAACCTATATTGTTCCAGCATATGTGAAAAATGTCTTTCCCAATCAATTTTTTTAAAGACAAAAAATCTACAAGGTTAAATTTACAGTTTTATGTACTGTAACATGAACAGGACCCTGGTGAAAAAACAAAACAAAAAAACATTATATGCTTTTAAAGTTATATGTTGGAAAGATCAACAAATCTCCAACATGACTGGGACAACTGAAATATACTTTTGCTTTTGTGTAGTATGGGCAGGCAAAATAAATTAGGAAAACTTGGCAAGTGAAAAATT
Source organism: Chiridota heheva (assembly GCA_020152595.1). Lineage (NCBI taxonomy): Eukaryota > Metazoa > Echinodermata > Holothuroidea > Apodida > Chiridotidae > Chiridota > Chiridota heheva. Next base: position 2,119,593 of record JAIGNY010001912.1, read on the forward strand.
GAGCTAAAAAGCCTTAAAGTATAGAAACTTGAATTCAGTTGTGTCTGCTACAAAGGTATACACTGAGCTGACAAAGATTAGGCTTCAGTTTGTTATCCTTAACTGACTGTTGAAAGCATAACATACATATCTTAATGAAAAGTCATTCTATAAAGACAATTTGGAAGTTTAATAATATTTCACAACTCTGGTTTCTTTAAAGTCAGTACAACACAAAAGCTTTGATGAGAAGTGGTTCAGCCCATCTTAACTTACAAATGAAAGCATCAAGATTGGCAGCAAGTGCTCAAAACTTTTAGCATAGGAAAGAAACTAGAAATGTCAAAGGCAGAGGAAAATAAGATATTACTTTGCTTCACAGGGAAATCTAAAAATACATAAATATCATTGTCACACTAGAGTACCTCAAAAGAATCTTGTCTTAATTTCTAATGTTCAAAAATTCATCTTAGTGACATACCATACTTAACATAATTGATTAAAGACAATTATGAATAAAATATATGTTTCTGTAGGAAAATGAAAATAGAAATGTACCATTTTGTGGGTTGTTGACACAATTACACAATGCACTTGTGATATCCATCCATAATTCCAAAGAGGGTTCATCTTCACGAGATAACCATTTCCTTACATGGGAATTCAATATGTCAAATCCTGGGAAAAGTCTGGAATCATATGAAAAAACATGCAATCAAAATAGAATTATATGAATCAAATAGGCTTTGTGGTTTTAGGTAGACACACTTACTTCATGAGCCCTTACTGACTCACATCATCAAGTCAATATTTATATTCCTGCATTATTATTATCATTATCATGTTCTAGATTCAAAGCAACAAATGCTATTTCTAGGTCTCTTAATAAAAACTTCCTTATAATAAATACAGATTAGATTGATAAAATTAGGTCTACCAAAGAAATGAATAGATCCTTTTTGCCATTTACAAGTTCTACAAGAATATTTTATTACTGTAGGTTACTGCAATATTATTTAAAAAACACATACTAAATATCATGGTGAATAAACTTCATTTGTGGTCTTCATAAGATACTTTCTTTGATGATCCAGTTGCATATTATGATTGGTTTTGGGATTTTTTTTTATCATATTTCGAATGCTATAAGTTGCTTCACCTTTCTCTGGTAAAAAGTAAATTTGCATGTTCAAAAGAGATTAGCATACCTGAAGATTTCCACCATAGATTCCAAACACCTTGAATTCCTTACCAATGCCTGTCCAGTATCTGAAAACACAAAGAAGGAATCCATGACATATGAAGGTACAAGAAATGTAATAAATTGATTGTGAAGTGTTATCAGCTAACCAAAAAAGGAACTTGATATTATCACCCACACGTTGAGAGTATGACGATCATTTGAAACAAATAACTTTGTCACAGTTACATAAATTTCTTTCATCAACTATCATCTCATACATAAATACCAACAAAAATAGTTAGAGATAGCTTTATGTGAAATTGTATTCCAAATCTGAAGTTGATAATGGCATAGATAATCATCAAGATTGGGATTTAATATAAACAAGAGTACATAAACTATATTGTCAAGACATATACTGATCTATGTTCACCAGATATGTTTACAAACTGAGCACTTTTCAACCTCTTAATTTCCTATCACAAGATATATTACATACCATAAAACCAAAACAAGTACTGGAAGTTGACTCCAACTACAAACACAATCATCAGCAAACTTAACTGTTATTTGTTGTCAGGCAAGACAACAGAAATGCAGTGGACCTTTTGATTTTGATATTTGCATTCGGTGAAATAAGTTGGCATTGAAGAAATTGGAAGACAGCACTGGTACAAAGTCTTTTCTGTGAGAATACTGTTAATGTAAAGAGAAATTCATATAAAATCTCATGATTTCATCATTGATAATAATTACAGCTGATGAATATAAGAAAATTCAGAGAATATATAAAGTTATTCTTCCTTGGTATGTGCCTAAAACGAGGGGTCCAAGGGTCTATGTCAAGCTGCCGGAGGATGATGGAGACATTGCATATACGGTCATACTAAAATAGCATTGAGAATTGTTCATATTAATATCAGGGACTAATGCCCAAAAAGCTTATCTACAGTGTAAGTACTCAATGTTATATCATCATCATAACTTATCCTTCTGCAATATCTTACTATGGCACCTGTATCATATTTGTGATGCAGACGGCTCATTTTTGTATTCAAAATATGCATGTCAAACACTTACTTTACAAAAAAAAAGACAAGCTAGTCGACTCCTTGTGCACAGAAATGAAAATTTGCAAAGACTGTGCTTTTCATGCTATTGTTTTTTATTAATATTATCATCTACTCTCAAATTTCAAATATTTATGATGGCATATACTCAAAAGATGGTTATGGATATTTTATTATCTTTTATGATTGAAAAATTAGAGTTTGAATTTTTATCATTTGGATATATATTGAAAGTCATAAAATAAAAAAAAAAGCCCTGCTTTTTTAATGCCTACAAAATACTTTCATTAAGAAATGTTAAGATTATTATCTGGGATTATTCTTTATTGTTTACTTGCTAGAAAATACCAATGAAATAAAATCTGGTTATTTCTAATCTTTCTTTTGCATAAGTTTTGTATGTGTAATGAAATAAAACTTTGACCATATGGAAGTGAGATAACTACTGTATAGTGAATGTAAAATGCAAAAGAATTAATTCCCCTTACCATTTCGTTCAACAGCACACCCAAGTGTGTATAAAGTTGCAGATTTAATATTATTATCCTCTGCTGAAGTAAGCAAACTAAGAACGAAGCCCAATCCGCCACTCTCTCTGAAACATTCTTGTGCTTTAGCTGAAAAATTAAGATGTGGGCAAAACAAGCAGGAAAAATTATATTTTTCACAGATCTTTTACTTAAACAAGTCAAGATTGTAATAGCTACAAAAACATATTCAGTTCTGGGTGTATTAACAGGTAAAAATGAAAATTAACTGTTATGACTGTGTCATAACAATCAAAGAAAGGAGTGATTCAGAGGAATCTAATTACCCTGTTTTCATGGCCTTTTTGTATCGCCTGTGAAGCAGCATGAAGAGACATAGGGGTCATCCTGTCGGCGGCAGTGGCCACAAATGTTTAACCTGAGCTCATTGATTGAGTTATGAATTGTGTACATTCATGTAACTTGGTACAGGGGTAGAGGACATTGGTACTGTTCAAATGAGCATGATTGGTGGGCTGTGTGCACCTACTAATTATTTCATTTTTATCTTAATCATTCTTGTGCTTTAGCTGAAAAATTAAGATGTGGGCAAAACAAGCAGGACAAATTATATCTTTCACAGATCTTTCATTTAAACAAGTCAAGATTATAATGGCTACAAAAACATATTCAGTTCTGGATGTATTAACAGGTAAAAATAAAAATGAACTGTTATGACTGTGTCATAGCAATCAAAGAAAGGAGAATTTCAGAGGAATCAAATTATCCTGTTCTCATGACCTTTTTGTCTCACCTGTGATGCAGCAAGAGATATAGGGGTCATCCTGTCGGCGGCGGTGGCCACAAATGTTTATCCTGAGCTCATTACTTAAGTTATAAATTGTGTACATTCATGTAACTTGGTACAGGGGTAGAGGACATTGGTACTGTTTAAATAAGCATTATTGGTGGGCTGTGTGCACATATTAATTATTTCATTTGCATAACAATGAAAATATCTGTATCTATGATATCTCTTAAGTTAATGTGGGTGTGGTGATTTTGTTTACACAAATGATCATATATATGAAGAGCATTTTTCACAATTTATAGTGAGGTGAAGTGTGCATGTTAATTAGGTTATTTGCATAACAATAGACTTTCATGCAACATGTTTAAGCTGAGCTCATAACTTAAGTTATGAATGGTGTACATTCACGTAAGTTGGCACAGTGGTAAAGGACATTTGTATTGTATGGTGTATATTCACGTAAGTTAGCACAGTGGTAAAGGACATTTGTATTGTTCAGATAAGCATAATTGCGAGAAGGGGGGGGTGCATACTAATAAGCCTATATGCATAATAATGGTAATATATATTTCTCTGATATCTCTTAAATTAGGGTGGTATGGTGATGTTACTAACACAAATGATATAAGTGAAGACAATTGCTCACACTGAATAGTAAGTTAATGTGTATACTAAGTAGGTTAATTATTTGCTTAACAGATTTCTATGCAAAATGTTAGACCTCTGTATATTAGGAATGCTCTACTTGTACATTCAAATCTTACTGGGGCAGGTATTGAAAGCATTGTCCCTGTGGATGAGTATTGTGTGTTCATTTAGATTAGCATATTTGCATAAAAATTACAATACTAGTTTATATACAGTATCTCTTAAGCAGTGATGATGTGGTGAGATTACTAAGGTAACTTAAATACAGTGTTGTCTTCATATTAGGTTTAAGCTTTGCATATGATAACAACAGTCTTGTGAAACATATTTAGGTTATGGTTGGGGGTTGTGCTTGCATATTTATCACCTGGTTGATACTTACAATTGTCAACCATGGTCATAAAAGTCTGTTATTTGTAAAAACATGCATTGTTACTAATTATAAAATGAGAAAATCAAAGATATATGCCAGGTGAGACTTACTAATTTCAAACATCTCGCTTTTTTTATAATTAAAAAAATCATGTCTTGACAAATTGCTAACACCAGAATCACTGCATGGAAAATAGTTTTCCAACTTTCTGATATCGCATGCCTAACTATTAAATGACACTGCATATGACAAACATACTATGGATGACTGTTCAGAAACACAGAAACATTATAACAAAAACTGAGGCCAGAGTGATTATACTCTTCAAAAATGTAAAACCACTATAACAATATAATGTACAACAAAATGAATAGAAAACACACCAAAGAAATTCACTCTTGATTTTTTAATTTATTATCATTTCATGCACTCAGATATCATGCAATTCTTGACACCAGCATTTGCTTATTCAAATTTAGATCAAAGGTCACATAAACTTCATAAAAATGTTAGCAGACTATTTCTGTTGAAATAAATTAAGTTGCTATATACTATTAGTAAAACATATTAATTTTTCTATTTGCTATTTGCCAAGTAAGAATTAAATCAATTTAATACTTGAAATATTGTCACAAAGAAGAGTTTTGTTTCAAGTGTCTTTTAATGAACTGTGTATTAATATCAAATTATTATTTTTTATCTAATTCAGCATTAAACCAATTGTGTGATAATGGCTTATAAGCATCAAAAGTGAAAAGACAAGGTAGAAGCCAGAATAGCATATGAAACAAAAGTTGTATACTATATCCTATTTTGATATTACTGAGGTATTATAGATTGAATGATGAGTTTCTGATTGAATACTGGCTACAATATTTTCTCAATAAATTAATTTTTTCAAATAATTATCAAGTTTTTACAGCTGCTTATGGTGTCCTTCTAATGTCATAAAAAATGTTTTTTATGACATGTAACTCTTGCCTACATAATAAATAAACTTACCATCTCCAGACAGAAGACATGCTATAGTCATTAAGCTGTCCTTTTGAACATTTGGTTTGTCAATATATTTAAGGCACTCCATCACCAACTTCAAGTCTGTCTCGAGACCTACATGAAAACAAAGATTATATCACAACCACTTAGAGGTTGAATGATTATATTAGGTCTTAAATAGAGTTTAATCACAATTTAACTTACAAAATGCAGGAGTTCAGGGAATATTTTCTTATTTTGTAGGTTCTACCATTTGCAATTTACAACCTATCAAAATCACTTATTTTCAACTACAAAATATTACATCTTACCATTTGCATTTATATGTATATATATATATATATTTATATATATATATATATATATATATATATATATATATATATATATATATATATATATATATATATATATATATATATATATATATGCATTACATTATGCATTATATTAGCATTAACAAATTAAAAATATTTAAATATTACAAAATACCTCAAATGTTTGCTTTCATTGCATTTGGAAGAGATCTTGAAAATGCTAGTGTATTAAACAGATCTTAATCAGATTTTTTTGTAAGCCAAAAAAACTGAATCATGAGAACAATGGAAAAAGCTATAATCATACCAATACCCAAGGATTTCTGATAAGCAATTAAACATATTGTTTTCATATTCAATTTCTAGCAATATGTTTATAGAGGTTAAAGAAAAAGTAAGCTTCTAGTGTGTCACCTTTTATTTAACTTATATGCTTTATTTTTTCAAATTCATTTAAACAGCATTTTTTGTGTAACAATTTCAGAAAATAATCTTGGAACCATACCAAAATCATATAAGAGTGAATTTAGTATTATTTGAAAGTACTTCATGTAGGTGATAGTTAAAGATTTGTCAAGGTAGTACCTTCATTTTTGGCTTATTTATGACACCATAATGTCATAGAAATTATGGACAACCCCAGTAACCCCAAATTATCATTTGGACCACTTTCACCTGAGGTATAAAGTGGAAAATTATACATAAAAGGAAATCACATGAGCAAATAGTTTGAAGTCATTTCATTTGCCTCTAAATGTACTTATTTGTCAAATTGATGTTTGCTTTTAAATTGTGATTAAATAAAAAACAAATATTACATTATTATGAAAGAAACAAACAAGGTAGACATATTTCAACAGGAATTGCAACTTACACCAGATATGCTAATTGAGGCAGAAACTCCCAAAATACATACAAGCACAAATACTTTATAACATACTTTACATGAAAAGAAAGAAAAATAACAAAATAGAATATATGAATATCAATAATCCAAACAATATACATACAAGTCATATAACAACAAAAAATCATCATCCCCTATATGATTTTGGTATGGTTCCAAGATTATTTTCTGAAATTGGTACACAAAAAATGCTGAATAATTTAGCATCTGGTCTAAGGTTAAAGAGTTTACATTTTAAGAAAGTGATGTATAATGTATATAAAATGTATTGGCAACTAGTTTTGTTTGCACATGAGAATGATAAAATTTACAACCCAAAATGTATTACATGCAATGAGAACATGATGCACAAACCTAATTTGCTGGGTGCTTCATCATTTTCTTCTTCTTCTTCAAAGTCATCCATTGTTCTTGATAATCTAAAAAAGAGGAATAAATATTTCTCATCAGATGAAAGACTTGCATTATACCTTGTACTGTAATCAGTGGCATAGCCAGGATTCTGTAATCAGTGGCGTAGCCAGGATTTCTAAGATATGTAGTGGTGTACTTGAAGTGCGATTTGAGCTCGACTTGTTGGTGTGGGGTTCAGGAGCCCGCTTAAGGGCTCTCACAAAACTTACATTTCAAGGGAAAAAAGTATGTCACATTGCATAGTAAGAAGTTGTATTATACAAGACAAAATTCATGTCAAAGAGAGCTATAATACACCATATACAAAACACAAAACCATAAAAATGCAGAATGTGGAAATATGTTTTATCATTTACGTTTGGACATAGTTATAAGTTTATCGTCACTCTTTGAAAAATATGGGTAGTCTAAAAGAAAGGTTTTCAATAATTTACTACAAACTTGTGTAAATGTTGTCAAACTTTTAGAATGAGCCTGTTCTGTATTACATGCCCCGACTCCCACCCCCTCTCTTTTCCCCTCTCTTCCCTATCTTTCCCCCCTCTCTCTCTCTCTGTGTCTTAGTTCATGTATTTAAATACAAAATCGCATAAATGTTTAATACAATATTACTGGAGAAGCTCTTTTTTCCGAGAAAGTGGCCATTTGAAATCTAAAAACACAATAAGCACTTGGAATGTCAAAGCTTATTGAAGTACCGTACAGTTTTAACCATTTGACGAATCTATACTCTTGGGGGAAAA
>JAIGNY010001912.1:2132500-2157500 GCA_020152595.1 Chiridota heheva
TGAAAAGAATTTAAAAAAAGTTCTGGTTGACCTTTACTTGAGACTGCCTCCTCCTGTGTTCACCTCTCTCAGGCTATCTTATCATAATGTCCTACACGTAGATCTTCAATTACATTTCTTACACGGTTTATTTAGTAACAAAAATGTATCTTTTCGTAAATTCCTTCTGTCAACTAAAATCTTTGCACCAAATTTTGTAATTTGAGATAGGCTTTGGCAAAATTTGATTAGAATTACAATATTTGATACGTGAATGACTTTGACTAAAAATATAAATATATTTTTTTAAAGTTCGTCCTGAATATTGATCAAGTTTTGGTGAAAATATAAAAATTACTAATGTTTGGCTCTATTTTACTCTGAAATTCTCAACATGACCTGGATCAAAAATGGTTAGAATATGATTGAATAACCAAAGGGAGTTCTTTCAAATGATATACAAATTACCTCCATAATAGTTTGGTATGGTCCCAAAATTATTTTGAGAAAATTGCAGTTTCAAACCATCATAAATCATGTTGATCTGACCTTTAAGGGTTAAGGGTTTTTGCCAATGTTTGTTTGTTTGATGAGGGCCTAATGGTACCACGACAGCAAGGGTCAAATTGTGCCTGAGAGGTAAGATCATTCCAGACTTAGGAAGAAAATAAAATAAGGGGAGATTGAGAGAAACATGGGAAGTAAAAGCCAGAAAGCTGGAATCGACAGAGAAAGTACATGGGTGAAAAAAGTGGCAAAAGTAGAGAGCGGGGAATGAGAGAGGAGGGCTAAGTAGAGGGAAGCCTAATGAAGGAAGGAGATAATTTTATGTGGAGAGTTTTTCTGAAAGAGCTTGGCTATTGAGTTGTGGGGAGCGAGGGAAGCTCTGGGAAGGTTGTACAGGGGCAAGCAAGGAGGACGTGGTGGACTGTGAGGGTGCAATGGTAATTGTTGCAGAGGGGTGGGGGGAGCCAATTAGGAGGTGGGAGTGAGTGAGGTGGGTGTGACCTAATTCCAAGGTAGGTAATGTAGACGTTGTCAACACGGGAGAGATTGTGGATGGTGGCTTTAATCGGAATGGTGGGCTGGATGACATGGAGTTTGTTATCAATTTGGTAGTCCCATGAGGTTTGCCAGTGGTCACAAACAAGGAAAGCGATAAGCTGTTTGATGTCAGAAAGGGTTTTGGGAAAGAGAGTAGGGAAGTAAGGGATGGAGGTCTGATTTGATGTGTAAGCTGATGGGAGGGGATAAGGTTTTAGTCCTATCAAAGAGGGTGGAGAAATTGGGGTACCTAATGAGGTTGTAAACAGGAATCTGGGTGTTGGTGAGGGCTCTAAAAGCATAGGAGAGGCTAAGCTTTCTACACCTTAGCAGAAAGGGGGGTTCGCAAGCTTCAACATGAAGGCTGGTGATGGGGAAGGTCCTGTAGGCACCCAGACAAAGCCTGAGGGCTTCATTTTGAATGGTGTTGATGTGTTTGAGGTAAGAGTTGTGAGCGGCACAGTATATTGCCACTCGACTATATTGCCATAGTTGAGCTTGGCACGAAAGGTAAGCCTGAAGATTTTAAGGAGAAAATGGGGGTTCGCACCCCATGTGGTATTGGAGAGAAGGTAGAGAATGTTGAGGGAGCTGTTGCATTTCTGTTTCAGGCTGGTGATGTCTTGCTTGTAGGAGAGCTTGGGGTCTAGGGTTAAACCCAGGAACTTAGTGTGGTCAACTTTAGGGATGTGATTGCCATTGAGCACAAGGTTCGGGTTGGGGTGGTGGTTGTTGAAAGGACAGAAGTGCATGCAGACTGTCTTGTCTTTGGAGAATTTAAAACCATTATTGTTGCACCAGTCTTGCAGCCGGTTGAGGCTGATTTAGAGCCTATTTTCGCAGGAGGAAAGCTAGGGGAGGAGTAGAAGATGGTGAAGTCATCCACGTAGAGGGCACGTTTGATGTTGGGGCCAAGGTTGTCCGCAATGTTGTTAATGCTCAGGTTGAAGAGAGTGGGGGATGCTGCCTTGGGGGATGCCCTTATTTTGCCAGAAGTTGTTATAATCCTTTTTTGAGTGAAGTTCTCAGTTGTTGGGGGGAAACTTCTTGAATGCTCTTAAGTCTGAGCTATGTTGCCATATAGTCTGAGCTATAAATTTGTTCTTACTTAACCCATTTGGTATAATGACAATATTTGTATTGATAAAAATTTAAAAGCTAATATTTATAATGGAATAGTATAAATCTGGGATCAAATTTGTGAATGACCTGCTCGAATCAGATGGGAATTTTGCATCTGTAAATGTCTTAGGGTATAATAATGAATTAAACATTAACTTACCTAACTAATATTTAATTATTGGCATCAGTAAAGAGTCTTGGGGAAATGTCTTAAAAGCTATTCATAAAAATTAACTTACTTAACTAATATTTAATTATTGGCATCAGTAAAGAGTCTTGGGGAAATGTCTTAAAAGCTATTATAAAGATGCAGTAAGTCCTAGTTTATTCCCTTCTTTTTTTGCACTGAGAAGTAGCCCAAATGGTTGCAAAGGTTTTTACAAAGTTCTAATATCTTTTAAGCTAAATAGTCATACAAATTTTATCTTTACAACAATGATCTTGGTAATGCAGGTAATTTAGATGAAGATGATTAGGAGAATATAAGTAGGAGACGTTTTATTACAAGTAGTGATATAAAGCTGATGTGGTTTAAGTTTAGATTAACAAGCAGAATTCTTGAATGTAACTCTTTTCTATGTAAAATCAAGAAGAAAGAATGACCTTTGTTCCTTTTGTAACTTCTGCAGGGAGAACACTATTCATGTTTTCTGTAATTGCATAATAGTAAGAAATATTTCAAGACTGGTTTAAAGTTAAGATTAATTTTAACTTGATGCTGTCAAGAATGAATATTTTATTTGGTGTTGGCTTTGATAAAACTCTTAATTCATTGTTGTTGCTCACGAAGTTTTATATATATAAATCTAAGCATAAAAATGAATTTTCATTGGGAGTTAAAAATGTACTTAAACAATATTGTGAAACTTTAAAGTTATCTACACCCACGCAGAATAATCTTAATTATTTTCATGATAAGTGGTATTTTTGGAAAGGAATTTTCTCTTGACTTTTAGCTTGTTTGCATGTTGTAAATTATCTGTTGCACAAAAATGCTGTGGCTTTGTATTATTCATTGTTTATATGAGCTAAGAAAATAAATGCAGAGCAAAAAAAAAGTATTTGTGAAGTGAAGCTGATGAAGGTAGTTTAGTTACTGTAGGCTAAGTTAATAAATTTATTTCAATGGCACGCATCATTTATGGCTCAAATTCTGTTTTTTAGAGAAATTTCATGATTTACGGAAGACTGGACATTTTCTTTTTTGCAGCACATACACAAGTTTGACTTTTATGGATTTTGCTGATTAAAATGAATGAAGTTTTGACATCAAAAACAATTTTGCAAAAAGATCTTGTCCCAAAGCTTTGTAGACACGTGTTAAACACCTAAATCCTAAGGATATTCAATTCAGACGAAAGTATATCAGCATGAAAAATATTTACTGATTGAACAAAAAGATAAAGGTTATCCTAGATGTTGGTATCATAAAATCAAATACATTGGAGGAAAATATAGAATTGATATTGATATAAATATTGTTCTGAAGACAACAAAAAGCAAATGGAAGAAAAGAGTTAAAAAGAAAATTGCTGATGAAATGGATCAAAGGAAGGAAACTAATTAAGTCAGATTTCAACTAACATGTATTTGAAAGACAGAAATATATTGAAGAGTTGAAAACAACAGAGACCCTTGCTATACTCAAATTAAGACTGAATATGACTAAAGTTAAAGCCAATTACAAGAACAGCTACCCTTATGTAAATTGTGATTTTTGTGACCAGGAAGATATTACTTAACATTTTTTTAAGTGTGTTTATTTCAAAAACATTATTCGAATGGGCATGAGCGAAATAAACCTTTATGATACGGACAATATGGAAAACCTAAGAAAAATAGTCTGGTACACGGAGAGAGTAGATGAAATCAAAATGAAGCTAACAAAGAACATATAAACAGTACACTTTTTTGATCTTCATACAGTTGAAATCAATATGTAGTATATTCAGCCAAAAGTATTATAAGTCTTGCACGTCATCTTCAAATTTATTCTTGTATATCGACTGTACCTAGTATTTTCATCAGAGTGGACTCTGTGATGAACCACACAGTGTTCCACAAAGATTAATATATCAAGAGCCTTCCTTAAAATCATTTAATTTTCCCGCTAAAAAGCAGAAAATGAGCCATAAATGATGTCATTCAAATGAATTTGAATCCAATAACACATTGAAATGCAAGTGTACGACGTGATAGCCTGCATCGTTCTTTGGGCATTTGTTTACCCATGAATGCTCACGTGTAGGGCTCACCCAGAATAAAATCTATAGGTGCACTTATCATTGCAGTCAATTGAGGAAAAGATGATTTTTGGGAATTTCAACAAAAATTGTACATACCTCAACTAAAAACTCCCAAAAAACTAATTATTGTCCGATTTGTTATGATCTTTCAGCAAAAAATAAATCAATTCCACAATCCCAGAATTGCTGAAAACGAGGGGGAAAAACGTCACGCTATGAAAGTACCTATTATGCAAAAATGTCATTTTCATGCAATAGGCCTAGGTACTATTATGTGAAAATGTCATTTTCATGCAATTGGTACTTTCATAACGTAAGACCTAATTTTTTCCAAAAAAATACCGCATTTTCAGCCATTCCAGGGTGGAGATTTTTTTTCTTTTGCTGAAATATCATGACAAATAGGACAATAATTAGATTTCTGTGAGTGTTTAGTTGAGATATGTGCAATTTTTAATAAAATCACAAAAAATTGTGTTATACTCCTATGTGAGTATTCGGTCATCCAGGCATTTTTAAAATCCAGGACTCTTTGTTGGTGATGAAAACGTGGTATGATCTGTGCACAAGTCAACACCATGCTTTATTCTACGTACGCACAATACATATATTTCAAACTTTGAAATGATCTTTTCTACGATATTTTCTACACATATGCAACAATTTCTTGCAAAATTACCAAAGCGAATGTAGAGATTGAGGCCTCTAAAGGTGACCAATTTCACACTAATTGTAATGGTAAAACGCTTTTGTTTTCACCGTCAAACTAGTTTTTCAGATTTACGCACGTTATTGTGACATCATCCTAATTAGGCCTACTTGAATTGCAGCAAATTGCAACGTAAGTGTGGAAAAAGGCTCATTTGGCTTTGTAAACTGGTTTTCTCAGATTGACTGAGCTGCTAGGCCTATAATGTTGTGAGCATTGGGGTTTGAAATTCTAAGAAGGTGCACATAAATTTTCGCATAGCTGTTAACGTTAGAAGTAAATAGTGTCCAGATTGGAAAGTTTGTGGCACCAGGCAAAAAATGAACCTCTAGGCCTACCATGTGCCAGCACAGTACTAACTTAACAATTAACAATTAGGTTAACGTTAGGCCTAAGGTTAGGCAGTTTTAAAATCCCTTGTGCACTTTGCAAACTTTCCAATATGGACTGGTTTCAGCTCCAAAAAAGCGTTGCAGGTTTTTACACATAACGTTAGAAATGAACAGCGAGTCATTTTCACTAAACCACAGTCTGACAGTAAGTCCAGTCTTAAATTTCACTGTTCAATCAGTTTCAGAACTTCGACTGGGTCGCTTCGACAAAGTTTGGCCATGGCAGTTTAATGCCTAACGTTATGGCTAGCTGTAGGTCTATAACGATAGGCTACAGTTTCAGACCTCCAGACTGACGAAATACGGCGTAGTTTAAATTTTAAGCTTAATCTAGCTAGGCTTAGGCTACGTCAGATTTTACCAATCAAGGATTTATGAGCTACGAGCCATAAATACACCTACGTCTAAATGTTGGAATTTTACAAACAATTTGTCAGTCTCGTGAGTCGTAGGCTACATCTGCCATTGTGCCAATCTGCAGCTGACGTTTTCAGAATTTAGCGAAAAACTGAGGCAGACGACAAAATATGAAAAGTTATTAACACTCAAATCTTGAAAATAATTTATTTACATTTTCTTTATACATTTAAATTAATAAAAAATTGCACATAAAATGCACTAATTATATAAAGCACTTATTTAATTAAAATCTATTTATACATTTGGATTAATAAAATTACAAAAAAAGTAAAAAATTGTTTTTTTTGTAAGCGTGGAAATCTGGATACTTGCCTAATTGTGTTTCACAACTTTCAAAATTTGTAAATTGCCATGACGTGGTGACAGGCTAACAGGTCATGCAGGTTAGGTTACTCGGTAGTCAGATTTCATCAGGTCAGAAGAAGCGTAATCAGAAAATGGGTTCAAAGTACAGTAAGTCTTCATCATAAATGGAACAAAAAATTGTTTTAGTATGCCTAGGGCCTATCTCAGCTGGCAGCGAGTGGAAAGGGGTCACTGTTAAGGGGTCTATTGTTATTGAGCTAACGTTAGTAGGCCTACCATCTCATGACCACAGGTGTTTCTAGCGTTATGGCAACCTAGGCTACAGGCTATAGGCCTCTATACTTAATACATAAATGACCTATATATCTCTCTCTATATATATATATATATATATAAATATATATATATATATATATATATATATATATATATATATATATATATATATATATATATATATATATATATATATATATATATATATATATATATATATATATATATATATATATATATATATATATATATATATATATATATATATATATATATATATATATATATATATATATATATATATATATATATATATATATATATATATATATATATATATATATATATATATATATATATATATATATATATATATATATATATATATATATATATATATATATATATATATATACATACACATACATACATACATACATACACAATACATACATACATACATAATACATACACACATACATACATACATACATACATACATATATATAGGGGGGGGCCTATATAAAAAGGTAGGTCACTTTCTAACACGACTTTCGAACTGTATATTAAAATTCCTTTCTTTGACCACTCGCGAATCCTAATTACATCTTTTGACTCAACTCAAATTTGCTGGAGACTCCCTTCTTCGTGTATAAGCCACAATAGGGCCCTATTTGTTTTTTTTGTTTTTTTTTCTGATGAGATGTACAAACGATGGATTTTCTACCAACATTACAGTCATGACAGTGTAAAAGCCCAACAGTTTGCTGCAAACCAAAGAAACGTTGCGATGACGTCATGAAGAAGCAGCACTTCAATTGGTTTGCAGCAAATTGTTGGGCTTTTACACTGTCATGACTGTAATAGGATAGAAAAATCATCGTTTGTGCATCTCATCGGAAAAAATAACAAATAATGTGGCTTGTAAACGAAAAGGGAGTCTCCAGCAAATGTGAGTTGAGTAAAAAATGAAATTAAGATTCGCGAGTAGTCAAAAAAAAGAGTTTTCTGAATGACAGGTCATTCATTTTGCAAAGCAAATGACAAATGAGTTAGGCCTACATGAGTTAGGGTTGGGCGGTTCACCGATATTTGCGTAATACCAGTATGAGACCAACAATGCTTCTGTTTACTAACCAACACATTGAACTTTAGAGTCAATACCGGTAACATATAGTATTTGGGAAAAATATTAATACCATTTTATCTTAAATTCAAAATATATATTAACATTTCATCTTGATTTTGAAATCATGCATTGTATTTTTTTCGTTATTTCCTTCCCTAAATAAACAGCCACAATGACAATCAATACTTATAAATAACTTAGCTGTTTAGCTGTCGCTCGTGAAGTTCCAGCTCAACTGTACACTTACAAACTTGCATTCTGATAATAAAAAGTTTCAGGAGGAACACTTACATTTTTTAAGCTAGCGAAATCAATTAACAAAATGCCCAACATTACACAAATAAAAATAACCAGAGCTATATGTCACTGCCCGCAAAAAGCTTGTATTAAAACCCTGTGACCTGCTGTATTCCGCATGATCTATATTTTCCCAGGGTTTTAATTTACACCTCTTCAGAACCCACTAAACTTTTACTCAATAGAAATCCCATCATCCGGTGATTGCGTGATAAGCTTTGAATGATTGACTGTTTGTGTATCTGTTAATCGCTATGAATATTTATTACTGCTATTTTGTGAATGAATTGGCCCAAATAAGGAGGACATGTCATGAACTTACATGTCATTGAATGTTCAAGGAGTTTTGGTGGAAAATGTTATGTTTTAGTTCATTCTGCCCTGTAGTGAGTCCTCTTCATTGTTTTGTTTAAACTTTGCGAACTCTTTACATTAAATATGGAGCAGACAAGCCATAAAGACTTTGAAAATGAAGTAGTAGAATTGATAGCTGGCCAGAACAAGAAATCTGATGTGTGGATTTACCTACCTTAGAATATCTTAGGATGATACTGGATAAAGGCTGCAAAACCTCAAGTTCCAACTCGTTGAACAAATCAATATACATGTAGGGCAGCTTTATGGTCAAACCTTAAAGGCTCTGAGCTCCAGAAATTGTCCAGACAGTTTTTAAAGCTATTGATGTTTGGTGCTGTAATGACTTGTTGCTTAAGGAGTTCCAATGGCTAACTACCCGATGGCTTTTGGGTTTAGAAAAGGTTGAGATTGTAAAGTAGAGAACACAGAAAGAGCAAAATACACAAATCAGTATTAGGCTAAAAAAAGTAATACCTCAAACCTTTTAAAACATCTCAAACTCTACAACCAGGAGCATAAATACTAAGAAGAGAGGGGAGGGGGTGTTAAAACATTTATCAACTATTGACTATTGATATCAACTATTTAGATTTTTATTATTGCCTTTTCCATAGAAAAGCCCTACTTATTGGGGATCAAAGCAAGCAATGGTAAGGAGGTTTCTGCTTAGAAAGAAAGCTGTTCATCACATACTGGTCATGAATGCTAAGTGTTTGCATTTACTGCCAATCTGGCAAGACAAAGATGTTTTGGATAGCATGGATAAAGCTCTTGGTCCCATAGCCCAATTCACCGATCTCATATTGGGAGAAGAACATGTGACCAGCTCCTCGGTTATCCCAACCCTGGCCCTTTTTGGAAGTGTTGTAATGGCTCCCAAAGATGGCGACATGCAACTTACTACTAAGTACATAAAACGAATGATCTTGACTGATATTAAGGCCAGATACAACGAAAACAATTTCACCACTTTACTAAAAAAGGCTTGCTTTCTTAATCTCCGCTATAAAGGCGACTATATGAGTGATGAAGATATTGAGGATAACATTGTCAGTGAGGGAGCAAAGCTCAAGTAAATAACCCCTATGTAGCTGCAGCCATGGCAACATGTGAAAACCCCTCTCAACAGACCGAAAAAGGAAACAAAAGAAAATTTGGTGACATGCTGCAGAAGGCGAAAAAGCGGGGCTCTAGTTTGGGAGGGGAGAAAAAACAGAGGCAGACATTCTCAAGAAAGAGATCAGTCACTATATAGCCCTCTAAACGATCCCATAGGTTAGTGGTCCACTTTCATGGTGGAAAGTCACAGCCAGATATTTCCATAACAGGCATTTTTTATCTTATGTTTATCAATATTTGTATCCTCTGATTTTTCCTTTGGTTTTCACAAAGCAAGCAAGTTATTGTGAGTTACATTTTAAGTGTTAAAAACATTTAGTACAGTATTTGTTGGTAAATTGAAGCTACCTCACTTAATAAAGGAGGGGGTTTGTTCTTGGTCAGACTTGCAACACCTATAAAAGCTTGGATGGTGTATGGCTTGATCAGATTGCTTGTTAAATTTCATGAAAATTGGAAATAAAGAATGCACTGTACAGTAATTCTCATTTAAAAAAAGTGATGGCCCCTTTTTTAAACTTTTTTACATCTTTTATGTGATACATATCAGCTGTTTTCAGGTTCTATAATGATATTTTTCTTCCCGTGTAATATAACTGTAAAAAATATATAACTTTTGCTTGATTTTTCTATCAATGATTGCAACAGACTCTTATGAAAGATGTTACAACAGTTGAAATTAAAAAAATATCTTAATACTGAATTGTGTCCTGGAGAAAAACCTGTTACAGGGACAATCCCCCCAGAAATTTGCAATGTAAAGTTTTTTCAAAATTTGTTCAGCTATTGCCCCCCCCCTCCCTCCCTTCTCCCCCGTCAAAAGAATCCTAGCCATGGTCCTAAAATACAGACTGAGTTGCTATCTTGTGGAAATTCGGTTTTGAAATTTAAAGGTGTTTAAATTTTCGCATAGAAGTAAATGGTGTCTGCTCCGGAAAAACTGCAGTTTTTTTCACATAGAAATGCATAGTGAGTGATTCTCATTAAGAGTATGAGAACATGTAATATCAGTACCTACACTACAGACTTTTGTGATGTAAGTTGTGACAATATTTGAAGAACATTCCTTGCCCCCCTTACACTTGCCCCCTCCCCTACACTTTCTTCCATATCTTTTGTATGGTGATTTTTTGTATCTGAGGGTAATTAATTATTTTTTTCCCCACTTTTGGAGGGCAAGTCATGCTTATGTTTTCTATTTCTAAATTTGTTTTTAGATTTTGAATTTTATGATGCAACAAGCAGCACTTATCAAAATAGCTCCACTTCAAGATTACAAAGTAGCCATGGGAAAAGGGCAACATCTTCCACTGAATACACAGACAGGTCTGATGGAAGTTCGGAGGCCTATTTGACAAATCATTGGAGAACATCAAAACAAGCTGCATCATCCCATTCAGTACAGAGTGCCAATTCTTCAACCACACGGTATATTCAGAAAAACGTTATTCTGCATTAAAATCTTAAATGTTGAAAATTGTTATTCACAATTAAAGTTTGCAGATAATAAAATTTTAAAAAACATAGCAATTATATTCATTAATAGAACCCAGGGGCGCAGATAATGGGGAGCAAGGTGGCGATCTTCCCCTAAATGAAATACTGGAGGGTGAAAGTATTGTTTCACCGCCTCTCTCCCCCGTTCCAAAAAAAAAATATATATAAAACATATAAGTAGGCCCCCTATATGAAAATTGAATTAATGAAAATGAAAGCAACCATTCAGGTGTTTTTGCTTCTATTTTCTCATTTTTGTGAAATTTGCTTCAATTTTTGCACAATTCCATTCATTTAAAAAAAAATTGCTGCAATTTTTGTAGCATTTTCTTCATTTTTGTGAAATTTGCTTCAATTCTGGTGCAATTTTCCTTTATTTCCTTAAAATTTGGCTCAATTTTTATGCAATTTTCTTCCACATTTTCGGGAAAATTTCTTAAATTTTTGAGGAATTGTCTTCAATTTTTGTGAAATTTGCTTCAATTTTCCTGCAATTTCCTTCATTTTCTGGAAAACTTCTTCAATTTTTCAGAAGTTTCTATTAATTTTCTGGAAATTTCTTTTAATTTTCTGAAAATATTCTTGATGTTAGTGAAATGTGCTTCAGTTTGTGAAATCTGCTTTAATTTTTGTGTAACTTCCCTTTATTTTCGGGAAGCTTTGATGAATAATTGAGAGAAAAATGATAAGGAGAATATAATTGAAATCTTTGCCAGAACAATAAAAACAACTTCTTTTAGATTTATTTTTTTGTGGGGAGGGGGCTACTCACACATTTATGGAATTTTCACCTCCTCTGCCCTCCTGAAAAAATCTAGCTTCGCCACTGCTCAAGTTTTCACCCCCTCAAACTCAAACAAAGTGTGCCCCTGTTAGAGCCCATGAGTAGAAAGTCAATCACTAACTTACTCTTGTCACAAAACTAAAAGTTTGTTTCAACAGTATGGTTTACCAGTCTATTCTCACCTGTGACTTTACAATCAATAAGTGTGTATTTCAATGTCTGATTACAAACATATGTAAGTCATAAACATGTAAGTCATATTCACATGACAATATGTGTAATTTATGCAAATTATGAAAAATTATTTTCAATGGTGTCAATGAGTTTTAAAATATACTAATAGACAATTTTTATCATGGAAAGGTTATTTTATGTAGTGTGCATGGGTGTTGATGTTTCTTTCTTCAGTATTGTCTCATTTACCACCTTATTCTGGATACTGTAAGTAAAATATCAACTTGAATTATCATCTCCTGATATATTATGACCACTATCATACTGAGAACATATTTATTTTAACAATGAACTGTTCAAATACATGTAAAGATTACATCAGTATTAAGAATACAGTTGTTTGTATTTTTCATTAGATCAGCATACTACACCCCCTTTGTTTCAAGCAGTACATCAGGCCGCACTCCAGGTTCAAGGGTCACTCCACGAAGAAGTTCTATATCTACCACACCAGGAATACCACAATCATCTGTCATTATAGGTATTAATAGTGAATGTATAAATACTTAAAAACTTTCTTCTTGATAGCAGATACTCAACATATGAATGGGAATAAAATTTTACCCCACAATTGTTTTTTAACATATTATTTGACTTCCAGATCAAAATACAAGTAGCAAAAGTAGTAAAATCAATCCATAAAATAGAAATAAATTATGTAAGTAACAGATAAAGGTAGCAAAGTATAATAGTGATTAAATAGACAATTTACAATCTACAATTTCTTTAAAACAAACAGAATCAACAAACTTTCCATTCTTGATGGAAATACACGTTTCACAGCAATTTGATCATGGGTTTATTCCTAAGATTTACTACAGATTTAGGCAAATCTTAAGGATATGTCTTGACTGATGGTTGCTGCCATCTTGTTTGTCACATTGATAACAGAAATTTGAAATATGACAGATGGTGCTCAATTTGGCTGAAAGCACTCAACAATTGAAGATATTTGTTGACATATGGTAACCTGGTAAGAAGTGATGATTTTTGATTTTTGATTAAAACAACTGATATCCAGAAGGGTATGTTGCATATATCATTGAAAGATTTATAGTTTGTGGTTCTGACAATGCAAACAGTAAAGGATTCTCCATATTATTTATGCATTTGAGATGCATATTGGCAGTGAAGTCATACTCTTTTCATCTGTCAAATTAACTTACATTTCAAGTGACAATTAACCGACCTGAAAACAATAATAGTTGTGCATCATTTACACTGAGTGGCTGAAACATTTTTGTTGCTCATCTTTTTATTACAGTACATTACAACAAGCATTTAATGTGCACTTTTCCCTCAGAAGGCTCAAAGCGCTTACATTATAAGAGTAATAAACATGACATAAACATTTGCAATATGAGTGTGACTAAATTTACCTTTAAATGGTGTCAGTTACAACAAAGTTTTTCTGATGCTATTATTTGTGATCTAACTAGAGGCATGCAGCAACACCAGCATGTGGTTTTCTACAAATAAATATGTAGCAAAATTCAACTTACTCTATTTTATGACTGATAAAATCTGCAAGTTCTGTGTTGATGTTACAGAAACTGAAAGAATTTGTTTGCTTACATATGTAATAAAAGTATTTTAGATTTCCAACTGTGTGTAATCAAGTGAAATGGTCTTGAAATTAGGTAGTTCCCAGGTTTAAACACTCACCTCAAATTTGACTTTGTTGAATGCCACGATGCAAAGCCTCTCCACTTGGTTTGCACTGTGCCCTTCATGTTACTTTGCAGAAGCATAGAAAATATAAAGTTATTTAAATTTTCTATAAATTCTAATAGCATAGCATAGCAAGGTTTAGTGTCCCGAAAGCATCCAGTGCTGGACATTAAATCAAGACGGCCACAGCCTTTGATGACCAGTTGTGAACTCACTGGTTGCAGACCCACTGGGATTCAAACCTGGGATGTGTGGGTGAGAGGACAAAGCACTAACCACTACACTACGGAGATCTGTAATGTACATCATTTGCTTTACCTTTAATTCCACAGCAATTGTTGAAGGGAGAGGCCTTGCACAGGGCGAAATCGGTATGGCAAGTATTGATTTGAGGCAGCCAATACTTATTTTGTCTCAGGTAAGCATTCAATTATTTTTTGGATGGTTTCTAATCCAGCAAGAGGGGGAGGCACTTCCATATGTGAGGTATATATATATATATATATATATATATATATATATATATATATATATATATATACATGTGCCACCCGAGCAGTTGCCTTTTTTCAAAAAAAGTGCAGGTATCAAATTTCCAATCTCTTATACTGCTGGTCTCAAAAAAATTGCATATTTTTATACTTCAGGTATCAAAGTCACTTATTTTCATACTGCAAGTATCAAAAATTACCTATTTGCATATCGCAGGTATCGAACATAACTTATTTTCATACTGCAGGTATCAAAATCATAAACTGTCTTACTGCAGTTACCAAAAGAATCTCTTATACTGCAGTCCAATTCTGAAATTCTGGGTGGCACATACCTACCACTTTAGTATGGAAGTGCCCCCCCCCTCCCCCCTAGTTTCTAATCTGTTAAAAAATGACACAAATTACCTGAATGATATTAATAGAGACAATATAATTATAAGATTTATCTGATGTTCTTTAGGTATCTGTACATTTTCCTATTTGTACTAGAATTGTATGCTTGAGTTATTTAATTTGTCATTATATGGGAGCTAAATATTAATGTTAAGAACACTCTTAAAAGAAGTACATGGCATTAGTAAAGTAAATGTTTTGATTGTTCATGGGGAAACATGTAGGTTGAATTAGTATGTCAACACAAGGAATTTAAATGATGGTTTATTTGTTTGTCTGTATTGATTGGAATCAAGCAAAAGAGGAGGGACAATCCAACAATTTGTGCACAATCATTTGTGAATGTTCCTCCAAAGTAGATCAGTCAATGTAGGGAAGTGCTTGTTTGAGATTTTTTCACAAAACAAATAACTTTTAAAACAATTCCTACAGATCAATTAAAAGATATGAACTTGACTTTCAAGTTAAAAAAGGTTATACATAATTGACTGTATGATTACGCTACTGTTAGCAGGTAAGTTACATCAAGAGTAGATAACATATCTGACTGAGTACTATTAGGGTGTTTTAGCTGACGTCATGAGGTCACGTGATTTTGTTTACATCGCCATTTTGTCGAGCGAGAAGGATCATCTGCTGTACACTTATTTAGACTTACAAACGCTTGCATGTCGTTATGTATAATAATTTTGTACGATAATTATGCCTGAATCTTGCTGTGCCATCGGTTGTACTAATAGACGTGTGCTGGGGAATACAAAGATGTTTTCTTGATTTCCATCTGATCCTGATCAACGTTCGAAATGGGTTTCTGCTGTACGATGCAACAGTTTTCAAGCTACGGTAGGCCTTACACACTAGGATTTGCAGCAAGAACTTTATATCAGGTATGTAGGCTTTGTCTGAGTATAACGAACAATCAGATGGCGTAAACGTTAAGGTTACTCTTCGTATACCATGTGAAAATATAACCTACTTAAGAAAAATATGAAGAAAAATCGGAAGCGAGCAAAAAAGAAAAGTGCAATCAGTAAAATTCGCTGAACTGGTACTGGTAGGTTAGCAGGCAGTTTGTTTGTTGTACATGTGATGTGACTGAGCTGTGTAAAGACACGTGAAATGCAACGATGCTTTCCCAGCAAAATGGCTTCCAGATGAGTTAGAGCCACGTGATGAAATCCCTCTATTGCATACCTGTACATAGTAAGACTTAAGCACATAATTTTTAACACAGAAACATAAGTGTATGGGTTTCTCATTAAAGTGTTAATAAATTGTTGGTTCATTATACTTTTTTGTGTAATGGCTTATATTATTCAAATTTTGTAATGTACTATTTCAAATTATGTTGCCTCAAATGTTTGATCAAGCTGAGGCCTCATGGGTCTTCAACTCACTAGAACAGTGACAACAGGTAATAGTTTATAATTGGCATCAACATTACACCAGCTTACAACTTTGCTAACCTTTGCGAAACCTTTCAGTTACCTTTGCATTAATGTTTCAATGGCATGTCAAGAAAATCATATATTGGAAAATCCTAAGTAACCTGACTTTTTTAGCTTAAAGAGGGAAAATGACAGATTTTTTAGGTTCATTGCTCCAGATTGCTTTTATATTTTCTCCCATAATAATTTTCTAAAAGTCATATGGGTAGATTAACGACCTGCTTTTTATTTTCACTTTTAGTTATATTGTACTTTACAGTTTACAGTGTTTTAATTGAATGCAGTTATGCATATTACAGACGTTTTCTTTTTAGTTTTCAGATAGTCAGACATATGTTAAAGTAACAACAAAACTGCAGATTTTGCAACCACTTGAGGTTTGTTTTGCTAATGATATTTATTTTCATTTTGAAAATTTGCTATGGAAGCAAGAAAGACATAAGTTCTTGAATTCTATTGAAAACATCTATTTTTGTGTGACCCTCTTTACGTGATGATTTAACATGTTGTTTATAATCCTACGTGGTTGATGTCGTTAAAGAAATGTAATAATTGATCTTCTTCAGATTAGTGCCTTTGTTTATCAGGTGAAATACACAAAAGGAATATTAAGTGAAATTGATTATCATGCATTTACCACTTTTGAGAAGACAACAAAGGTGTAAACATATTAAGTTATTTTATTTTTCAAGTTATGCATCATAAAAGATATCATCGAATAAGAATTTAGAATCAGACAATTTGAAGTTTTGTGTGTTACTTCTCTTCCATATTCTACCCTAGATATTCAAACTATGCATACAAAGAAGTCTGTTATTGGCTGTATAATTGAATTACAATAATTTCTACCTTTCCAATGTGGATATGAACCAATGGCACAATTTCATCACAAGTTGTACAAAATTAACCTCAATCCTTATGGGAGCAATTTGCCATAAGAAAGAAAGCTCTTTAACAAGTTTCCTTCTTGTGGATTAAATTGGATGTACAAATACATTCCGACCTTAAGATAATGCACTACATTGTCATGAGTTAATTGGCACTCTGATAATCTTCATTGTTCTTTGACAATGAAGTTTAAGTCTTTTGAAAAATTAACTGAGTGTATGTTATTTCATGGATAGAAATGTTCATTTTTTCACCTCTAAAATTTCTGTCTCTCATATGATAATTTGTATGTCCCACAAACTCAGCAGTTTGGTATTGCCAGTTATTTGTGATTTCAAACAACATAAAACTTAGATTCCTATTTTATGTGAGAATAATTTAATATTTGCACAAGAATATTGAAGTCAGCTTTTTTTTTCCATGAAGATAATCATGCCGCACACTGCCTGTGAGGGTGGAACCATGACCAAGCTTTTCAAGGTCATAGAAGCTAATTTTCAAGGAACAAATATCTCATTTGTACAAAGAAAATACTTCAATGAGACAAAAGGTATGTGACCGCCACTGACAACATCAGCATGCAGTTACGTGTGATAATTGTTTAATATTCCTTGAATTATATGAAACAATGTGCAGTTGATATTTTGTAGTATTTGTAGCTCCATCTTCCTTTTCTAATATCACTTTTCTGTAATTGTTTATGATATTTAGTCTCAGGTAAAACATGTTTGTGGGGCTTTTATTAGACAACCTCATCAGAATATGAACAAGTATGATATGTTCTTGAAATAAATGAAATATCTAGGATCAGAGAAATTGTTGAACAGATAACAGACATTAAGATACTTTCAATGCATTTCAGCTTGAATTTTCACTTTTTAACAGACATATCTTTACAAAGTAGAGGTGCTATTTTCAAAGTAAGTGTGGAAATATGCCTCCATGCATCATAGAAGTGTAGGGTTATAGCCCACCATCTAGTGTCATAAGTGGCTGGTTTAATTACTCTTCCAGGTTTACAGTATGTCAAACAACTCTGTGTTGCTGAATTTAGTGCTGTTGAAATGGAAGTTTCTTCTAAGTGAGTCTTTTTCCTCTCTGTTTTTTTTTTTTAATTATGTTCTTTTATTTATTTGGAAAATCTCTGGTGAAAATTATGTTGCAAGAAGTCAAAGTGATTTTCATGCAGCAACAACCTCTACTCATTGGCGACCCACATTTATGTCTCTGTGGACAGAAATAAAAAAGTAAATATATTATGCAATTTCTTTGCATGCGGAAATGTAATACTCTAACATTTTTCATCTATGCTCCAATTCCTTCAAAAGGCAGTCATCTTGAAAATGAGAAAATAGATCAGATTGCTGTTTGCAGTTACACTTGTCTGTGAGCACATTATTTAGTGAGTGCTTACATGCAAATATGTGGGTCTGAAGTTAATTTCAACTATGGGAAATCTATTTTACCTAAACAATTTTTGTTATTATTTGTAACACTGGATCTGAAGTTAATTTCAACTATGGGAAATTTACTTTAACAGAACAATTTTTAATATTATTTGTAACACTGCTGACATGGTTGTGACAATAGAAATTGCAAAATGAAAAATTCCTGATTGAATACTTTTTTACATAAACCATTTAATAACTGAATAAATAGGAGGTAAGGTAATATTTTGAAAGGCAACAGGTCAAAGATATTAGTAATTTGCTAACTTTCGAAACTTTATTATTTCAAGTTGGTAATTCACACTATGCCATGATTTCAGCAATCATTATGGACTGCCAATGTTCCACAGGTACTACTGCCTTGCTGCTGGTGCTGCATTGCTGAAGTATGTAGAGTTTATCCAGAATATCATTTATGCTCCATCTTCCCTTAAAGTTGTTTTCAGAGGGAGTGAACAGACAACGATGATAGGCAAGTTTTAAATTTTAATATCATTTTATTCTAATCAGTTTCTTGTGTGCATTTTGAAGAACACTGTAGTTTTCAGGTTTTTTGGAACTATAGACATGAATGTGATAATATAACCTACAGCATATTTTCTACATTTTATACTGTATAAGAAATATGTAAAGGTCTTTTTCATTGATAGAGAAGCTGCATGTTTTTTGAACATTAGGTCAATAACTATAAAAACTCACTATTTTGCCACCTTTGGGCATAATATTTGAGACCTATAAGGAATTCCCTTTTTGTATTATTAAGGTGGGGATAAATGACAGCCTCTGATTGTTCTCATGGTGAAATAACCATTCTTATGAAGAATGGTCCATCAATCATTCATGGGTTTTGCACAAAGTCCTCCCAAGCATATAATGTATATTTTTATTTAGGCTCCGCCAAGGACTAATCTGATTCGTATCACTGAACAGCAGTTATGTAGCAAGCTACATAAGATGAATGACCTATTGTGTACAGTGTAACAGTAGCTGGTTGCTAACAAGTGAACTGACTGTGAATAGACTATGAAGATGTTATCAGATA
Organism: Chiridota heheva; assembly: GCA_020152595.1. Taxonomy (NCBI): domain Eukaryota; kingdom Metazoa; phylum Echinodermata; class Holothuroidea; order Apodida; family Chiridotidae; genus Chiridota; species Chiridota heheva. The sequence goes on from JAIGNY010001912.1 coordinate 2,151,796, forward strand.
AGAAGGTATAGATTACCCCTGTGTTGTGTATGGTGTAACAATAACTGGATGCTAGTCAATGAAGTGTGAAGAGCCTCCCAGGGTTGAATGGTGTGGATCACCCCTGATCACCCCTGATTATGAGAAAATCAGGGGTGTTGGGTTGGAGGGGTCTAAAGGCCAAAAATTCTTAATGTAGAATATTTAATATCTCTTATCTTTAAATCAGTTGCCAAATAAGAGTTTTTCATTTCAACATACACCATCTAATGAAGATGTTCTCATTTCTTACACTGGCAGATGCAACAACAGCGAAGAATCTAGAACTTGTTCAGAACATGAAAGATGCCAAAAGTGAACACAGCCTGTTTGGAATTCTCAATTGTACCAAAACAACTGGTGGAGGTAGGGTTTTGATCTTTGACCATAATGTTCAAATAAAAAATATCAAAGTGCATGATATTCCTGTTTTTGTCATTTGCTGTAAAATCTGGCAAATCACTGAAGCTAGTGCCAGGTGATTGCTCAATTCACTAATATAAACTGCTATTGAGAGGGCACTTCAACTCTTATCACTTGTGTGCATTGACTTTAAACTTGGAATCGATTGAATCAGAACTGCATGGTGAAAGCAAGTTCAACAATCGCTCACAGAAAGGGTCTTTCTTTTGTAATTATGGCGTGAATTATATATCTTCAACACTTGGGGAATTAGCTCTGGACGTATATGATTAAACTAAATATTCATGCCGATATTCTGCCCCGACATCTACGACATTGCCACTCACAGCGCCCTCACTTGATATTTCTTAAATAGTGTACACGCTGTGTCACGTTTCAACCATTCCCAAAATAACCCCCATACGTACAGTGTATGTATAATTGTACACTGCATGTATGGCGTGTGAGGGTAGTCTGGTAGTGATGCATAGATCTTCGGCGGCGGCAAGATGTTCGATTTTCCAGCATGTGGAAAATCAGAACATCGCTGATTTAAGGGCACAAATCTTTTATGTGCAAGGTTCAATTTAACATCATTGAATGACTTTATAGCTGCATGTACATGCATCATGCATGTGATAATAATGAATATAGTGTGCAGTGAAGGGGAGGATTGTATACATTTATTAAGAGACCCAGGGGTTTGCAAAGTACTGACCTGATTTTTTTAACATTGTGATGTTATTTTATTAACACCAGCAGTAGTGATTACATGCATTAAGAGGGATCATAAATTCTGTAAGCTGCAGCTTGATATGAGAAATATATGGGCATACTGTTTCCCTTGTATTTTTACAAATTACTTTTTATGTTGCAAAAAACAATAGTAATGAACCTTACTTTTTAGCTATCCCAGCTTTCTGGCTTTTACTTCCCAAGTTTCTCTCAATTTTCCCCCTGTTTTCTTTTCTTCCTACCTTTGGAATGATCTAACCTCCCAGGCACAATTTGACTCTCACTGTTGTGGTGCCGTTAAGCACTTATCAAATAAACAAACCAACAAACTTTTTAGCTCTTCATCAATTTTTTGTTTGGATAAAGTCCTTGGACCTGTTTTTGTTTATGACTTTGTATCTGCATTCTCTTTGGAAAAAATGATTCTGTGCATGTTGGTTTTGTTTTGTATGATTTTTTAAGCTGCTCACATAATGTTTAAATTTTAGAACATCAAACACTTATCTTTCTCTTCTCCCCTTCAGCACGCCTTCTGAGGGCTAACATTTTGCAACCTCCTTGTGGTAAATATTTTATTTTAATATTTTTAAGATTCTTCTTTGACCAAGCAGGGAGCTGTAAATTTGTCAAAATTACAGCTCCTTGGACCCAGTGTGTAACCCACCTCCCCTACCTGACCTAGGATATTTCATGGTCAGGTTTTCAAGCAGGCTGTAGCTATTATATGACTTTCAAAATCTTAGGCAAAGTAACCATAGAAGAACATAAGTTATTATATATTTCATGATTTCTTAAATCTAGATGTTGACACCATAGGTTACAGGCTAGATGTGGTCTCAGAGGTAACCCAACATGAAGATCTTTTCTACAATCTTCAAACAGGTAATATTTTAAACTAATTTAATTCAATATGAACATTGAAGTCTCTCCACACACTAACTTTTATCCATTAACATTTATTTATTAATGAAATGCCAATGAGCAACATAAATGTATAGTCTGTAGACCTTTACAGACATTGAGGTTTTAACATGCTATGAATCATTCAGTGTTTTCATCAGTTTACACTGTTTGTCTCCCCCATCCAAACAAATATGGTTCCCCCATGTTATATTTGAATCATTAATGAAATGCCAGTGAACAACACAAATGTAGTCTGCAGACCTTTAAATGATTTGGAATGAGGTTTTAACATGCTATGAATCATTCAGTGTTTTCATCAGTTTACACTGTTTGTCTCCCCCATCCAAATTATTATGGTTTCCTCTTGTTATCATATGGGAATGTTTGGTTCATACGCTTGCGATAATCTCCTTAACTGTGCAAAACACTCTGAAAAATCACACATATTTTGCACTTCAAACGTTATAACTAAAGATTCTCTGAATATTTTGTTCCATTTCAGAATGGTATAAAGAACTTTAATTCATTATCTATAGTTTGAGACCATTTTCATTGAATTATTCCAAAACAAAGTACCGTACTTTGTAAACTATAAAAAGTGTTTTTTCTTGTTTTTCAATGGGAGCGCAATTAAAATCACAAAGTTATCACCTCTTTGACCTTTGTAACTTATGAATGAAAGTATTTGGGAGTCCATTTTACACGGCCTGACAATTAGCATATATCTATTTACCATATACATAAAATCCAACATGATTAGTGCAAAAAAAGGCACGTACTTTCCAACAAATAGAAAACGATGAGAGAAACTTTTTTGCGTCCGCTTATGTATTCCTTTATTTGAATTCTGACGTAATCTTAGCACGCCCGAGCTGCATGGACTGTACTATTTGTGTGCAGAGGGTGTCCTCTTGTTTGTGTATTGTAAACATGCAGCAAATAAGGTTTTCCAATGTCAGATTTTGGCTAATCTCCTTCCATTTTTAAGAGTTTTCCTGTATATTTTGTTACACTGAGATATATTTCTTATTATATGACTGTATTTATCAGAAATTAAACATTATTTGGCTGAAATATTATCGACAACAATTATAAACGAAGAAGTGCAAGAGCGAGGCATAACGACAACGTTAGGTTGCATGGTTATGATGCCAAAGATTAAGAACTACTATTTATTAAACTTTTTGTATGAATTGATATCTGTTTATTATATCCTTGAATAAGCTTCTTGATATCTTTTCTTATCACTGCATTTTAAAAATTGTTTTCTATTCAGCACAAGTACAGTTTGTCATACATTTGTTTAAGAAAAATAAGTTTTAAAAAGTTTCTCATCAGTAATGTCTTGTCTAACAAACTTTTGAACTGAAGTTGTGTGTGCATTAAATTTTATTCAATTTGTTTTGCTTCCAAGATGTGTTATTGGAACTGGCTAGTTGTTAAATAAAATATCTAAAGTACCATTCTACTTAGCCTACATCCCATATGCGGCATGCTATGCCGTCAAATATGGCAAGACGTCACACCCTCGCTTACATGCCGCTCCACCCTCTCCCTCATGCTGTACTGCCCCTCTCCCATATGCCACCTCAGCCTCTTGACGGTCACTGGTATTATAAATAGTGACAATCCTGGCCATGATCATGCCACGTGTAAGCACTCTCAAGTCTGTAAAACCACATAATACTTTTGTATGATAAATATACACGCATAACGGCCTTTCATGGGTGTTGATAAATCCATACTTTTTTCGCCCTCAAAGAAAATCTTAATATGCTTGGCCTCCTGCGTGCAAACTAAAAGTATTCAACTATTGTTCAAATGACTTAATACCAACCCACATAATGATGGTACAATCCAAATCCTACCAAGTTTATTTATACTTTTCCGTAACACATTACAGATAGTTCCGAGAATTTTTTCCTTATGCGCGTTTTGAGGTAAAACATTCCCATATGGGATTCATTATGACAGTCATGTTGCATGTATTGCTTGATTACACAACCTCATCATATTTAATGCCTGCTGAATCTTTTAATCATATCGAAACTGGAAAAAATCCACATGACATAGATTTCATCATTTGTAGCAATGAAGAATGGTCAGCATAACTGTTGACAAAAAAACGTTGTCAAAACCAAGTAAATTATTTTTTGGTCCAATCAAATTCTAAGTCGATCATTGCTTTGTGATATGCATACAATATATATGTGCAAATGATAATTAGTCATTTGCAAATCACATTTATCATGGTTGCATATGCATTTGTTAATTCATATATCAGGATCATCACCCATGTAAATAAACATCTTTTTGGTTGTAGTTATTGGAAGATTTCTTGACGTGGACCATCTGCTGTCATTGTGTGTCCAGATCCCAAAACAAGAAACAGTTAAAACTGCAGAACAAAAGATCACCAATGTCATCCATCTAAAACACACTCTTGAGTTGGTAGAACCTTTGAGGAGGGCTCTGAAGGATACCGAATCCAAGCTTCTTCAGGCTTACTACACGGTAAATATTAACTTTAATGGTTATGAATTGTATTTAGAATAATGATGCATTTAAACCCATATCCGTGTTTGGAGTTGTATAGCAAATTGTAAATATAGATTAACATGGTACTTATATTTAAGTGTAAACTTTATCTACCATCTATCACTTGTAATATCTTGAATTGATATCAGGAAATGCATTTTAATTAAGGTGTTTTTAATTATTTTATGATTTGGCAAAAGTATAGTTTAAGCAGTTGGATACTTTAGTGAAAAGTTTTGCAAAGCAAACATGCGTCATAATATCTTGCAGATTGTGTATAGTTGGTCTTTCATTTTTATTTTATGGTTGATAAAATCAGATGGAAGGCTTGTTTTTAGTGATATTATTGTCTTGAAATGGGTATAGCAGTATATAAATTATTCATATTTTTCAGTAATATGTGTTCATGATGAAGAAAACAGTGTAATCTTTTTATACGGCATTGTTCTGTTATATAGGAGATTGATGTAGAGTATGACTTGAGATATTTGAAGTTTCATTGCATCTACGAAATGTTATGATAATAATTTAAAGTACATTTTTATGTCCATACATGCTTTTCACAGGCATTTTGTTGCATCTATTTAGGTTAATTATTATGTCAATAACGATAAACTTTAACATCAATGCACCCCTACCTCATTGCAGAAGGAGCATTATTTGATTACCTTAAATATCCTGTGTACTTCTTTTTAGTCCCTGGATGATGGTCAGTTCAGTCTGATCCTGGAGAAGATTCAAACAGTCATCCATGATGATACACGCTACCAAAAAGGTGCACTAAGCATGAGAACACAGAAATGCTTTGCCGTCAAACCTAATATTAATGGTAAGCCTATGTTTATAACTCCCAATATAAAGTTAAAATTCTAGTTACACATTTGTAGCTGTAGATCTACTTAATCTATAAGCTCTCTTGCCCAAGCCTCAATCCATTTTTGTTTTGACGTGGTCATTCACATTAATTTATAACAATTAGGTGTTGTGCTAAATTCATAATCCTAAGAGTGCTTACTTTTCTTAAGTAGTACATAATCACTTAGGTAATTGTTCAAAAATTGACTGAATTTGCATTTTTAATAGCAGTAGGAAAATGAACACATTAAGTC